>CM077153.1:268359327-268498509 GCA_039583875.1 Platanthera guangdongensis
CTATACTGCACTACGGAGTCCGCTGAGACCGGCAGGTTGCCAAACCACAAACTACGCCACGCAGACTACCCGCTATTCTAATGCAAGAAGAAGCTCGAATCGCCGATCAACAAGCAGCCAAACCACGAGGTCGCTTAACTGCCTGACCGCATGATCTGCTGCGGCCAAACTGAACAGGCACCAGAAGCAGACAACTTATTGAACCAGGAAACTGGTTGCAGAAGAGAGACCGCCTAGCCGCAACCCGCGACCTGCTGTTAACCGCTGGTTGTTATCCACAGAGTCCGCACTGTCCCTGACCGCAGCCAGAACCAAGTCACTGGCTTCCAGCGCTATCAACACAACTTGCACATAACAAACCGGTCAACCTCCTCAGACCGCGCAGATACAAAATCCTAACCGCAACAACTATTCGCGAGCTCACTTACTGTTCAGTTGGTTATTTCTTGATGTGACATGGGGTCTTATTTATAGGCGCGGAGAGAAGTGTGATCACTACCCTAGCTGATAGGATAACCTCCCCATCTCGTGGCGAGCACCAAGTGTATCTGCAAGCCGCAGATATACAACCAGTCTGTCGCGACCTATGCAGGATAGCCAAACCGCCAATAGCATCACCAAGGCCGGATATCAACCCTATCTGTCTTGTTGCCAAAGGCCAACCAGGACAAGCTGCCACAAGCAAACCCTGCGGAAACACCACTTGTCTGCATGCCAGCGGACACTTCTCCAGTTCGCACTTCCCAAGCTCGCAACCAAGGACCAAGGCTAACTGCTGCCGAGCTTGGTAGACTAAGAAGTAGTCCGTTCTTAACCGCGTGATCACCCCGGACTGAGCAAACCGGGACTTGGTTCAGAACCAACCAAGTCCACACCACTGGCCACAAGGGCCAGTCCGCACTTACTGACGACCACTGACACCAGTCCGCGCATCCCGGAGAACTCCAGAACCAGTCTACTCTAATCGGTGAATTCCGCGGCTACCACCTGTCGCGCCACCAGAGCTAGACCAAGGCACCTGCCATGCCGATCTCCCGAGCTCCAGTCCAATCCGCATCTTGCCGGACTCTGCTGATAGTGAAGCTATCTGCCCAGTTACCTTCTGGGAACAAATTGCCCGTTGAGCATAAGCCGGCCTAGCTGGCCGCCACCTCTGTTCGCACAGAGCGTGTGAATAAACCACCCAGGCCGCCAAGGAACAAGCCGACTATAGCAACTCTACTGACCTGGCTAACCGCCAGTCCTGTCCACATAGACCGTGCGGATAGGTCGCCCATGTTGCCCAATCCTCCACTTTCACTTCAACATTTTCAACACTCCCCCTTGAAGTGAGAAGTAGTGAACAACCCCAGCAGTTCCCGTAACCTCGCACATGGTCCCTCTGATGGCATCATCGAGAAGATGCCCGAGACATAGTCCACGTGCCGCCTATCCTGTACTATAAGGGATCCCTCCAGCATCTCCCAAAAAGATCCATGCTTCCCTCTGCCTTCTTCTTTAGCTTCGACCTCCACTTGCATGTCATAGTAGTAACACCAACGACCTTGGGCTCAAGATCCCAAGACCTATCTCCTCTAAGGGTAGTCACCTCCTCAACCTTGGCATCATCCACCTCCTTGACTCTAATGGTGTCATCACAGCTAGAAGATACTCGCTCAATCTGAGGGCCTGCAAGGAAACATGAGACTAAGCTCACTGCGTTTCCTCCGCTATATCAAGCAGGTGGGTTGGTGACCCTCTTCGACCTCCGAAGAGCCTGATCATGGCTAACTACATCCGCTACTCCTTCTGAACCAGCTTCGTTCCTGGGCAAACCTGGAACAATGCTCCTCTTGCTTCCTGAACAAGAAGTCACCGTACTGGAACCAGAAGCACCTGAAGCATTGCTCCCCCTACTCTCTGAACCAGACGCACCTAGAGCATTGCTCCCTCTTCTTCCTGAACTAAAAACCATCGTCTTCGATCCAGAAGCACCTGGAGCATCGCTCCCCTACTTCCTGAACTAGACGTCTCTGCTACGGTGCTAGAACAACCTGGATCTCCTGGTGACATAGACAGCTCCATTTGAACCTTTGCAGCAGCCTCCTTCTGCCCACCATCTGACTTGCTCTCCTCTAGCTCCACATATAAGCTACTCTAATACGACGTCAGTTCATCGAAGACAACGTCTCTCGACATAATGAACCTGTTCTTCTCAGGATCCATACACCTCCATCTTCTTTTTTGCTCATCACACCCAACGAAGACTAGCTTCGTCTTGAGATCCCCCAGAGAGTGTACATAATAGGTAGAACCAAACACCCGAAGGTGCTTCACGTTGGGCTTCACCATGAACATCAGCTCATACGAAGTCTTCATGTTGATCGGACTCAGAGGCATCTGATTGATGACATGTGTTGCGCAGGCCATCCCTTCTACCCCAAAAGCCTTAGGAATTCTTTTGCACTGAAGCCAACACTTGCAAGTCTCCATCAAAAAACATATCATCCAATCTGTAACACCATTTTGTTGTGGAGTATGTCCACAAGAGAGCTCCCTTTGGATTTCATGCTTCCTGCAGAAGTTAGAGAACACGGTTGAGCCGAACTTCCCTTCGTTGCTCGTTCTCAATTTCTTGATGCACATGCCAAGCTGGCTCTCCACAAGCTTCTTGAACTCTACAAACAAACAGAACATGTACAACTTCTCCTTCATGAAGTATACCCAAGTATACCTCATATAGTCATCAACCAATATCAGCTTGTACCTGCTGCCTCCAAGACTGGCGGTGACAGTCGGCCCCACCAGATCACCATGGATACACTCCAGTAATGCCTTACACCTGGACCGTGCCTTATCAAATGTAAAGCGATAAGATTCACTGTGTTGACATCCCGCGCAAGCTTGACCGTCGCCGAAGGATGACAATCTAGGCAAGCCTTTCACAATGCTCCTTTCCATCATTGCTTTCAGCTTGTCCATCCCGAAATGTCCCAGTTTTCATGCCAGATAGCTTCACTATCATTGACCTTCATCTAATCAGCATCAGAACTTATTGATGACCCAACCAAGTTCTTTTCCCTACTACCAATATGAGCAACGTTCACCGAGTGCAGGACAACCTTACACTCCTTCTTGAAGTGACTAGGTTGCTTGCATCTATAGCACCTTGGTCTTTCCTTACTCTTCCCATCACGCCTAGGAGAAACACTCATCTCTTGCTGATCAGAAGTAGAGGGACCAACCTCAGCAGCCGACTTCAACCCATTGAACAACCCATCGAGGGAAATCCGTATCTCCACAGTTTACTGACATCCGACGATGTGGCCCAAGAGTTCTGATGAGATAACCTGCTCGAGAATAAACTCCGCTTTCACGTTTGTCTCCTTCCAAGCTCTCACCGCTTCAGCATTGCCAATAACAGCAGTAACCTCTTGCTTTTCTGCTCCACAAACCACCTCCCAAAGGTCCTCACAAAGAAGATAGTTTTTCATACATGACTTCCACTTATCAAAGTTAGTCCATGTAAGAAGCTTCATTCCAAGATCTCTTGCCAAATCATCTTCCATTGCACATAACCCTGGTTCATTTAGACTCATAGAAGCAATAAAGCAATTTGTCGGTTGATCCACTGCTCATGCCTCTGTTCCCTCTGATACCATGTTGAAAATTTGATATAGTGAAAGATGGGAAACCAGGCGCAGGAACACTCAACCTATCTGAGCTCAAATAAACCAGATGTAAAATAGAAGAGCAAGAATCTTGTACTATAATAAACTTCTCTACAAAGCGAGACATACATGACGAGACATGATTCACTGATGTAACCAAAGAAAGCAGAAACAATACAAGGTAAATCTCAAACCGCACAGAATTAAGGAGTAACTGTCGGAACTACTGCTGCACTACAAAGTCTGCTGAGACCGGCAGGTCTCCAAACTGTAAACCACTGAAAGAAATAGTGTCTAACCACCTAGAGGGGGGGGGGGGTGTAGTACCCCCCCCAACCTTTTGCCCGGGTCGGGCCGGAGGGGTACTACTGGCCCAAGACGTCCACCCAGGGCTCATAGGGGAAAACAATCCACCTTATTCAAGCACTAGATGACCGTCTTGAGTGGTTCGAATCATAACATTCACAACCTATCAGAATATAGCGAAAGCATTAACAGGAAACCACTACATATATATATAACATATCATATTAATACAGAGGTTCTAGGGCCGAAGCCTTATGCGTTTATAAAAGCCCGTGGGCTATACATGTACTATATAAGTCTCTCACACACTCTCTCTTCTAAACTGCTCGGCGGTACTCACGTCTCTAAACACCGGAGACGGCGGGGGTACATCTGCTCGAGTAGGCCTAGCTGCTGGCGTAATCTCCTGCGGCAGCGGGTCACTACGGTGCTCCATCTCCTGTGAATGGTTAATCAAATAACCGTTAGTCACAGAGTTAAGTGGAAACAAATCTCCTCCCCGGATCCACATCCCGGGGACGAGCACGCACCCACCCAACAAAAGTAAATAGCCGAAGCAAGAGAGGGTTATCACAACATTTCATATATGAACAACTAGGAGCAATTATAAAAGAGTGCAGTATAACCGGAAAAAGCAGCAATAACATAAAACGGTTATAGCAAGGCTCTACTAGCTCACCAGCACAACAGGTTTTCATATCTTGAATTCTATCGCAGGCATTCACAGCCGCGCACACAAACCGCAGGCATTCATAGCCGCGCACACAAACCGCAGGCATTCATAGCCGCGCACACAAACCGCAGGCATTCATAGCCGCGCACACAAACCGCAGGCATTCATAGCCGCGCACACAAACCCTATGTCGACATAGTTTGGACCGCTTCTGTTCCAGCAGGGTAGCGAGCCCCGCGGGCCTCACCGATGTGGCCGTCGGTGACAGTGGCCAGTCCTGCCACTTCTGGGGGTGATCGTACCGCACAACCCCAGGCCCTAACGTACAACCATGTGTACTCCTGGATGTGAGCGACATCTGGTGAATCATTTCGGCCGACCAGCGGAGGAAACCCGACGGGGAATATAACGGTCGGTCACCCGTGGTACTCATCTCCCTGTCGCCTTGAGTCGTCAACCTTCCCGGACCGGTACGAACGGTCTGCGGAAGGGACCGACCCGCCACCATTTCACCGCAAGCAATTTACAATCAATCAAACAATTGCAAACAATATAACATCAGGTCTACGACGGCCTGCCTTACTAGGCTTACACTTTGGGCATCAGCACTTTACTCTACTTTCGACAAGGAGCGTGGGAGCGCTTTATTTGGGGCTAGACCTGGAGGACTACCTCAACTCCGGTTATCCCCAACTAAGGCTCAACCTAAACAACAACTGCTCGTCAGAGCAGGACCCGGGAATATAAAAGTAAATTGCGATAAGATCAAGTGCGGTGGTTATGCTGCTTATTTAAAGTGTTGGAAAGAAAAGTGACCAGTACGAGACTGGATAAGCTTGACCAGTACGTAACTGGAGTAGTACTAAATAGAAAGTACTGAAATAAGCCTGACCAGTACGCAACTGGAGTAGTACTGAAATGAAAGTACTGAAATAAGCTTGACCAGTACGAGACTGGAGTAGTACTGAAATGAAAGTACTGAAATAAGCTTGACCAGTACAAGACTGGAGTAGTACTAAAATGAAAGTATTGAACTGAAAAGAATAAAGGAACTGGACCAGTGTAAGACTGGAATAATCATAAAGAAAATGGTTAGTAGTCCAATCACTCCATTCAGGAGGCTTCAGTTCCATCTCCGTTCTCAGGAGAGATTCAGTTTCATCTCCATCCAGGAGAGATTCAGTTCCATCTCCATCCCGGAGAGATTCAGTTTCATCTCCATCCAGGAGGCACATTCAGTTCCATCTCAGTTTTAAATAAGGTTTCCTTGAGTTACACCTTTTAATATTAAGATCCGATTATGAGTTGGTTGCGCCTTATTAACCACGGCTTAATCGAATCGGGGTTTATCAGGAGTTACACTCTCATTATTCGTCAAGAATAATTCATAACTCACCACTCGTACTCTCATCTTCCGAGCGTGCCCAAATCGCCCGAGAGTCGAGGCGCTCGACAGTTTTCATGAAATCTCGAAACACCCGGAGCTTGGTCACTTGCCTCGGCCACTCTCGTCGATATGAAACTTATTCAAATTAGAGAGGATAGTCGCGCGCTCCAATTTTCATTTTCGAAGAAAACGAGCGTAATAATATCGAGCGCGGTCCTAGGCTTCCATATTTTGGGAAAAAATATCAAAACTTATCCCCATGAGCTCAAATTTTGATACAACCCTTATATGGATATAAAATGAGCATAGAAAAATTTTCATAATTTTTCAAAGAGTTTTGGCCCTTTACTTTGGCCAAATAAAGTTTAATTGGGCTTTTAAAAATACCAAATCAACACCAAAACTTCTCAAAATTTTTGTGGAGGAAGCCCTTAGCAAGTGGATCATTTTTCATGTTCAACACTTTTTCCCTAGGAGCCTATTTTAGTCTCTTAAAAATCAAACCCATTATTATTATAATATTATAAATATAATAATAATAATAATATAATATATAATATATATTATTATAAAAACTCCTGTACATCTTCTCCCCCCGCGCAGTACAGGAATTCCGCCCTTACGGGCTTCTCCGCCGCCGGCCGGCCACCGGCCGGCCGTTGCTCCACCACCGGCCAACCCGCCGGTGGTGGGCGCTCCCTCCGGCGGTGGTCCGGCGGCCTGCCGCCGCCGGCCGCCGCCGGAGCTATTTTTTTTTTTTTTTGACCGGGAGGGGAGGGGGTGACGGCGGCGGCGCTCCGGCCGCCGGGAGCGCCATGCAAGACGTCCAAAATGGAGAAGGAGGAGGGAGAAGGCTTCCACCTGAGTTTGGTGGGCTCGGGAGGGGCCGGCTTGGTCGGACATGGCTCAAGGTGGTGGAGGAGGGGAGGAGGAGCTCCGGCTTGGCTTTTTCCGGCCACCTGAGCTCCGGCAGAGGGGGAGAAGGGGAGGGGAATGCTCTGAAAGCTTGAGGGAAAGTGAGGGGGTGGGGTCCTTTTATAGGGAGGGGGAGGGGAAGCTTCCCTCCCATTGGCAATGTGGGATTAATCCCTCCTTATGGAGGGATTAAATCCCCACCCTCCAGCTGTCCAAGGACAGCTGGAGGCCCTCTCCTCTTTTCCCCATGAGGGGAAATGGATGGTAAGCTCATTATGGGCTTGGGCCTTTTGGGAAGAGAGAGGAAAAGGAGGAGAAGAGGGGTGGGGTGGGCCTCCACCTATCCTAGGCTTGCTTGCTGGTTGGGGGGCCCAAGGAGAGTTAGGGGGCATGAGCCATCCTCCTTTGGAGAGGAGGTGAGCCCCTCATTTGGAGAAAAATCCAAAAAGTGGATTTTTAGGAGGGTTTGACCAAGTCAACCCTAGGGTGGGTCCCCATTGCTGGTCAAAGTCAAAGTGGGTCCAAGTCGTCGGGGTCGGGTCAAAGTTCGGGTGTCGTGACATAATTGGTGTGCGCACGCTTTTCGGTGCACAACTATGCTTGATTTGACCACGGGTTGACCAATCGTCATCGAAATTGACCGGGACGACTTCCGTTGACTTCGTATTGACCACACGAGTCTAACGCCACTGACTGGGGTTGAATCGGAGTCCGTTTGACGAAAGTCCGAAATTTGCGCGTCGCAGCGCGCTAAAATGGTCGAAATGTGTAAAATTGTCGTTAGACCTCGGAGTCCAACTGAACGAGTTTCGATGCGCTCGTATTGACTATACGAGGCCACAGGAACTGACAGAACTCAATTCAGAGTTCTCTAGCTCTATTTCCCGCTTAGGGTTATTTCTCACCGGGTCATGGGTAGGGTTCGGGCCACTTTTATTGGGCCCACTAAGGCTCTGGTGGCCCAATAAAAGGCGGGATGTTACAATCCAATAAAAATAAAAGGATTTTCGTCCCCGAAAATTTGCTTGAAGTAGGGGGAAAAAGTAACATACCTGGGGAAAGAGCTCTGAGTGCTTTTCTCGGAGGAGTGCTTCAGGTTCCCATGTGAACTCTTCTCGTCCACAGTTTGACCATAGCACCTTAACCATCGGAATGGTTTTGTTCCGTAGTGTCTTCACCTTATAATCTATTACTCTGACGGGTTCGAGCCGGACGGATCTATCTGACAGTAGTTGTGCCGGAGGGGTAGGAAGGTACTGCTCTGGTTGCCGGAGGACTCGTCTCAAGGAAGAGACATGAAACACATTATGAAGATTCTCCAACTCTGGGGGTAAGGCTAAACGATAGGCGACGGGGCCAACACGCTCTATCACCGGATAGGGGACCAAGAAGCGGGGATCTAACTTTTTCTGCTTCCTCAACCGGGAGACATCATGCATGGGTTTTATTTTCAGAAACACCATTTCCCCCACGCTGAACTCCACCGGTCGGTGTCGCGCATCATAGTACTTAGCCTGCCGGCTCTGCGCTTCCCGCATTCGCTCCTGAATCAGCCGTATCGCTGCCGTAGCGTCATCGATGTAAGCCACTCCCAAGGCTTCCGGGTCCTCTTCCTGAGCCCAAGTCAACGGTGTTCGGCAACGCCTTCCATACAATGCCTCGTACGGGGCCATCTTAATACTAGCCTGGTAGCTGTTATTGTACGAAAATTCGACTAACGGCAACAGCTGCTCCCACGGCTCATTGTGCTCCACTATGCACAGTCGAAGAAGATCCTCCATCGTCCGGTTCGTCCTCTCCGTCTGTCCGTCTGTCTGCGGGTGGAAGGCAGTGCTGAAGGCCAACTTGGTTCCCAAATATGCCTGCACCCGCCTCCATTCCTTAGATGTGAAACGACCGTCACGATCAGACACGATGGACTTTGGTACTCCGTGAAATCGTACCACTTGTTCTAGGAACATCCTGGCCAGGATATCTACTCCGTCACCCTGTCGGTTTGGAATGAACCGCGCTACCTTGGTGAGTCGATCTACGACCACCCATATTGAGTCATTCCCAGCACGGGATCGAGGTAGGCCGTGGACGAAGTCCATGGAGATGTCTTCGAACTTCCATTCTGGTATCGGCAGGGGCTGCAATAGGCCTCCTGGACTGCGACATTCAGCTTTGACCTTCTGACAGGTCTGGCACCGGGCCACGAAGTCGGTGACATCTCTCTTCATTCCGGGCCAGTAAATGGTCCTACTCAAGTCCACATACATCTTAACTACGTCAGGATGAATCGAGTACCTCGACTGATGGGCCTCTTGCAGAATTTTCCCACGAATCCCTCCAGTAGCGGGAATCAATATGCGATGCTTGAATTGTAGAATCCCATCATGCAAGTTATAATCCTCATGTACCCCTCCTTGCAGAGATCGGATGATCGACATTACCTCTGGGTCGATCTTCTGGGCTTCTCGTATCCGGTCCCGGATATCGCATTGGATCTCCATCCAATACAGCTGAGAATAGTACTCTTCCGGATCTCTTCGGGCAACCAGGGTAATCTCCAAGTCTATCAAAGACTGGAAAAGTTCCTTAGGGATCTGCTCCATCCAACTCCCGACTATCGCAGGCTGGCGGCTCAAGGAGTCAGCGACTCTATTAGCCTTCACGAGGTGATATTGGAGAGTGAAGTCGTAATCACATAAGAATTCCAACCATCGGCACTGCCGGAGATTCAGCTCTTTCTGCGTGAAAATATACTTGAGGCTCTTGTGGTCGGAGAAGATCTCACATTTTACTCCGTACAGATAATGCCTCCAGATTTTAAGGGCGAAGACGACGACGCCCAACTCTAAATCGTGTGCTGCATAGTTTAATTCATGCGACTTTAATTGCCGCGAAGCGTAGGCCACTACCTTACCATGCTGCATTAGGACTGCTCCCAATCCTTTCAGGGAGGCATCAGTGTAGATTTGAAATCCCTCGGTCCATGAAGGAATCGTAAGGATTGGCGCGGAAGTCAGACGCTTCTTCAGTTCGATGAACGCAGCCTCGCACTCCGGCGTCCATCGAAATACGGCGTCCTTCTTGGTGAGAGCAGTCAGGGGTAGGGCAATCTTGGAAAATCCCTCGACAAACTTCCTGTAGTATCCGGCAAGGCCGAGGAAACTCCGGATATCCGCAGCCGTCCTGAGTGGCGGCCAATTTTGTACTGCCTGGATCTTGGCTTGGTCCACTGCCACTCCTTCCTTGTTTATCGTGTGGCCCAAGAATCCAACTTCTTCTAGCCAAAATTCGCACTTACTGAATTTGGCGAAGAGAGAGTGCTCCCGGAGCTTTAATAGGACCATCTGCAGGTGCCGGGTATGGTCCGTCTTGGTCTTCGAGTAGATTAGGATATCGTCTATAAAGACGATGACAAAGTGATCCAAGAAGGGTTCGAAGACTCTATTCATCAGGGCCATGAAGGCGGAGGGAGCGTTGGTGAGCCCGAAGGGCATCACTAGGAACGCGTAAAGACCGTATCGGGAGCTGAAGGCAGTCTTAGGAATATCTTCCTCTCGGATCCGAAGCTGATAATAGCCGGACCTCAGGTCCATTTTGGAGAATACCGAAGCACCTTGTAACTGATCGAACAGTTCGTCGATCCTAGGAAGGGGATACGTGTTGCGTACAGTAAGCTTATTTAGCTCCCTATAGTCGATGCACAGTCGCAGAGTCCCGTCCTTCTTCTTGACGAAAAGTACCGGGGCTCCCCAGGGCGAGGAACTTGGACGGACGAATCCAGCATCTATTAGTTCTTGTAGCTAGATCTTTAGTTCAGTCAGCTCCCTTGGGGCCATCCGGTAGTGGGCTCGCGATACTGGCCGTGCTCCGGACACGAGCTCGATCTGGAAGTCGACCTCTCGCTTAGGTGGCAATCCCGGGAGGGACTCAGGGAAGATATCTGGAAAGTCTCGGACTACTGGGACCTTGGCGAGCGCCTGGGTCTTATTTTCCATCTCGAAATAAATAAGGAATACTTCATCCTTCTGACGGACTGACTTCACCATCTGTGTAGAAGTCAAAATAATACGAGAGACAGATGGCACACCTGTCAACGCGACGCTCTGGCCATTTGGATTCTGTAGCCGGACTTCTCGCGTGGAACAATTTATCTAGGCTTGGTGCTCAGCCAGCCAGTCCATTCCCAGAATTATGTCAAACCCAGTTATAGCTAGGATGGTTGCGTAGACTTCAAACTCTACCTCTCCCAGCGTAGCCTGGAACGAACACTTTTCGGTGGATGTCATATCCGACCCGTCTGGTAAACGGATTTGTATAGACAGTCCGGTTGAGCGAATAACATTTCCCTTTGTTGCGATGAAATCGTGGGAGACGAAAGAATGAGTCGCTCCTGTGTCAAAAAGGGTTTTGGCAGGGTGACCTTCTACCAACAAGATTCCTATGACTACGTCAGGGGCTGGTCCAGGCTGCAGGTCCAGTGCATAGGCCTCCTGGGGAGATGCTCGGCCCTGCTGGCCTCTCCTGCCAGCTCGGCCTCTACGACCTCTTTGACCCTGTCCCCGTGCCGGCTGTCCACCCTGGACTGCTCCTAGTCCTGGTCTCCCTATCGCCTGAGGGCAGAAGGCCCTCATATGTCCCGGCTGCTGACACAAGAAGCAGTTCCCTGCGAAGGGAACATCTCGTCGGGCCACTAGTGGGGGCTGTGGAGCTGGAGCTGGTCTACTGTCTTGCTGTGCAGCTGGGGGTGCGGGGGGTGCTGGTGGGCGCCTATAAGGCAGCCTGCGGCGTCGCTGTCTGCTCTCTCTATCCTGTCTATGGGGAGCGACTCCAACGTCTCGCCTCTGGTCTCGAGGAAGCTCTACTTGACCTCTGCGCCGCTGAGCCACCATCTGTTGGTCCAACTCTAGAGCTGCCGCATGGGTGGCTATGGTGTGGAAGGTGGCCTGAGAGAGCATAATCAAGGCCTGCCTCAGGTCGTCTCGTAGTCCTCGGTAGAACCGAGAAGCCCTATCCCTGTCGGAGGCAGCCAGATTCCCGGCGAAGCGTGCCAGGTGTATGAACTCTCTCTCATACTCTGCCACAGTGCGGTTGCCCTGTCGAATGAGCAGGAACCTCTCTTGCAGCGCGGCTCGGTCTGCATCTGTGATGAAAAATTCTAGCAGAGCCACGGAGAACTCCCCCCAAAGGATCGTGCTCATCGGCCGACCTCGGAAGGTAGAGCGACTAGACGCTCTCCACCAATCCCTCGCATATCCCTCCAAGAGGGTCACCACCAAAGAGACTGCTGCCACAGCTGGGCACATCATCCCTACCAACAGCTCCTCCACTCGCTCCACCCACTCCTCTACCTGAATGGCCGTCTCTGTACCCCTGAAAGGGGGAGGCCTCAGTCCTCGAAAAGTCGTCAGCAGATCTGTGGGTGCGGTCATCTCCCACGGTGGCTGTGCCAGGGCATCTCGGAAAGTCGCTAGTATAGCCGTCAGTGTCTGCCCTATATCTGACTCGGCAAATGGTACGGCTGCGGGAGCAACCGGGTCTGGTGGTGGGGTGGCTGGAACGTATCCTCTGGACGAGGATCCCCCGTTACTGTACTCCGGTATCTGGAGAAGTAACATGAAAGAGTGTCAGTTTTTTGCAAAAGTAAGGGAATTTGCAAAAGCGACAACCCAAGCGGAAAACAATGGTGTATGGGCGTACTAACGCACAGTCTAGAATCCCTAAGCCTCTACACTAGGGTCCACCAGGCTTCCACTGCAAGGTTCGTCCCGAACCTAGAACGAAGCGAGGGACGGAGGGATCCTGAGACTGCTCCACAAGGACGAATCGTGATCGCTCTGATCCATTTGTAGTACCCCCCCCCCCCAACCTTTTGCCCGGGTCGGGCCGGAGGGGTACTACTGGCCCAAGACGTCCACCCAGGGCTCATAGGGGAAAACAATCCACCTTATTCAAGCACTAGATGACCGTCTTGAGTGGTTCGAATCATAACATTCACAACCCATCAGAATATAGCGGAAGCATTAACAAGAAACCACTACATATATATAACATATCATATTAATACAGAGGTTCTAGGGCCGAAGCCTTATGCGTTTATAAAAGCCCGTGGGCTATACATGTACTACATAAGTCTCTCACACACTCTCTCTTCTAAACTGCTCGGCGGTACTCACGTCTCTAAACACCGGAGACGGCGGGGGTACATCTGCTCGAGTAGGCCTAGCTGCTGGCGTAATCTCCTGCGGCAGCGGGTCACTACGGTGCTCCATCTCCTGTGAATGGTTAATCAAATAACCGTTAGTCACAGAGCTAAGTGGAAACAAATCTCCTCCCCGGATCCACATCCTGGGGACGAGCACGCACCCACCCGACAAAAGTAAATAGCCGAAGCAAGAGAGGGTTATCACAACATTTCATATATGAACAACTAGGAGCAATTATAAAAGAGTGCAGTATAACCGGAAAAAGCAGCGATAACATAAAACGGTTATAGCAAGGCTCTACTAGCTCACCAGCACAACAGGTTTTCATATCTTGAATTCTATCCCAGGCATTCACAGCCGCGCACACAAACCGCAGGCATTCATAGCCGCGCACACAAACCGCAGGCATTTATAGCCGCGCACACAAACCGCAGGCATTCATAGCCGCGCACACAAACCGCAGGCATTCATAGCCGCGCACACAAACCCTATGTCGACATAGTTTGGACCGCTTCTGTTCCAGCAGGGTAGCGAGCCCCGCGGGCCTCACCGATGTGGCCGTCGGTGACAGTGGCCAGTCCTGCCACTTCTGGGGGTGATCGTACCGCACAACCCCAGGCCCTAACGTACAACCATGTGTACTCCTGGATGTGAGCGACATCCGGTGAATCATTTCGGCCGACCAATGGAGGAAACCCGACGGGGAATATAACGGTCGGTCACCCGTGGTACTCATCTCCCTGTTGCCTTGAGTCGTCAACCTTCCCGGACCGGTACGAACGGTCTGCGGAAGGGACCGACCCGCCACCATTTCACCGCAAGCAATTTACAATCAATCAAACAATTGCAAACAATATAACATCGGGTCTACGACGGCCTGCCTTACTAGGCTTACACTTTGGGCATCGACACTTTGCTCTACTTTCGACAAGGAGCGTGGGAGCGCTTTATTTGGGGCTAGACCTGGAGGACTACCTCAACTCCGGTTATCCCCAACTAAGGCTCAACCTAAACAACAACTGCTCGTCAGAGCAGGACCCGGGAATATAAAAGTAAATTGCGATAAGATCAAGTGCGGTGGTTATGCTGCTTATTTAAAGTGCTGGAAAGAAAAGTGACCAGTACGAGACTGGATAAGCTTGACCAGTACGCAACTAGAGTAGTACTAAATAGAAAGTACTGAAATAAGCCTGACCAGTACGCAACTGGAGTAGTACTGAAATGAAAGTACTGAAATAAGCTTGACCAGTACGAGACTGGAGTAGTACTGAAATGAAAGTACTGAAATAAGCTTGACCAGTACAAGACTGGAGTAGTACTAAAATGAAAGTACTGAACTGAAAAGAATAAAGGAACTGGACCAGTGTAAGACTGGAATAATCATAAAAAAAATGGTTAGTAGTCCAATCACTCCATTCAGGAGGCTTCAGTTCCATCTCCGTTCTCAGGAGAGATTCAGTTTCATCTCCATCCAGGAGAGATTCAGTTCCATCTCCATCCCGGAGAGATTCAGTTTCATCTCCATCCAGGAGGCACATTCAGTTCCATCTCAGTTTTAAATAAGGTTTCCTTGAGTTACACCTTTTAATATTAAGATCCGATTATGAGTTGGTTGCGCCTTATTAACCACGGCTTAATCGAATCGGGGTTTATCAGGAGTTACACTCTCATTATTCGTCAAGAATAATTCATAACTCACCACTCGTACTCTCATCTTCCGAGCGTGCCCAAATCGCCCGAGAGTCGAGGCGCTCGACAGTTTTCATGAAATCTCGAAACACCCGGAGCTTGGTCACTTGCCTCGGCCACTCTCGTCGATATGAAACTTATTCATATTAGAGAGGATAGTCGCGCGCTCCAATTTTCATTTTCGAAGAAAACGAGCGTAATAATATCGAGCGCGGTCCTAGGCTTCCATATTTTGGGAAAAAAATACCAAAACTTATCTCCATGAGCTCAAATTTTGATACAACCCTTATATGGATATAAAATGAGCATAGAAAAATTTTCATAATTTTTCAAAGAGTTTTGGCCCTTTACTTTGGCCAAATAAAGTTTAATTGGGCTTTTAAAAATACCAAATCAACACCAAAAATTCTCAAACTTTTTGTGGAGGAAGCCCTTAGCAAGTGGATTATTTTCATGTTCAACACTTTTTCCCTAGGAGCCTATTTTAGTCTCTTAAAAATCAAACCCATTATTATTATAATATTATAAATATAATAATAATAATAATATAATATATAATATATATTATTATAAAAACTCCTGTACATCTTCTCCCCCCGCGCAGTACAGGAATTCCGCCCTTACGGGCTTCTCCGCCGCCGGCCGGCCACCGGCCGGCCGTTGCTCCACCACCGGCCAACCCGCCGGTGGTGGGCGCTCCCTCCGGCGGTGGTCCGGCGGCCTGCCGCCGCCGGCCGCCGCCGGAGCTATTTCTTTTTTTTTTTTGACCGGGAGGGGAGGGGGTGACGGCGGCGGCGCTCCGGCCGCCGGGAGCGCCATGCAAGACGTCCAAAATGGAGAAGGAGGAGGGAGAAGGCTTCCACCTGAGTTTGGTGGGCTCGGGAGGGGCCGGCTTGGTCGGACATGGTTCAAGGTGGTGGAGGAGGGGAGGAGGAGCTCCGGCTTGGCTTTTTCCGGCCACCTGAGCTCCGGCAGAGGGGGAGAAGGGGGAGGGGAATGCTCTGAGAGCTTGAGGGAAAGTGAGGGGGTGGGGTCCTTTTATAGGGAGGGGGAGGGGAAGCTTCCCTCCCATTGGCAATGTGGGATTAATCCCTCCTTATGGAGGGATTAAATCCCCACCCTCCAGCTGTCCAAGGACAGCTGGAGGCCCTCTCCTCTTTTCCCCATGAGGGGAAATGGATGGTAAGCTCATTATGGGCTTGGGCCTTTTGGGAAGAGAGAGGAAAAGGAGGAGAAGAGGGGTGGGGTGGGCCTCCACCTATCCTAGGCTTGCTTGCTGGTTGGGGGGGCCCAAGGAGAGTTAGGGGGCATGGGCCATCCTCCTTTGGAGAGGAGGTGAGCCCCTCATTTGGAGAAAAATCCAAAAAGTGGATTTTTAGGAGGGTTTGACCAAGTCAACCCTAGGGTGGGTCCCCATTGCTGGTCAAAGTCAAAGTGGGTCCAAGTCGTCGGGGTCGGGTCAAAGTTCGGGTGTCGTGACATAATTGGTGTGCGCACGCTTTTCGGTGCACAACTATGCTTGATTTGACCACGGGTTGACCAATCGTCATCGAAATTGACCGGGACGACTTCCGTTGACTTCGTATTGACCACACGAGTCTAACGCCACTGACTGGGGTTGAATCGGAGTCCGTTTGACGAAAGTCCGAAATTTGCGCGTCGCAGCGCGCTAAAATGGTCGAAATGTGTAAAATTGTCGTTAGACCTCGGAGTCCAACTGAACGAGTTCCGATGCGCTCGTATTGACTATACGAGGCCACAGGAACTGACAGAACTCAATTCAGAGTTCTCTAGCTCTATTTCCCACTTAGGGTTATTTCTCACCGGGTCATGGGTAGGGTTCGGGCCACTTTTATTGGGCCCACTAAGGCTCTGGTGGCCCAATAAAAGGCGGGATGTTACAGGGGGGTGAATAGGTGTACTTTTCCTTTTTAATTTTAAGGCAGAAACACTGTACAATTAAACCTGTTTTTGCAATATTCTACAATTATCACAACACAGCAACCACAGAAACAAACATTCACAGAGTACACACAGTGTTTATAGTGGTTCCCCAAGCTCTGGATACATCCACTTTCCCTCTTCGCCTATCTAGTAGTGTACTAGATTCGGCCTAACTTCTGCACTTCTCCTCAGATCCTCAGATCTTACAGCTCAGAACCCCAAACCAGGTTCCTACAACTCAGAGTGTCCCCACTCCTACAACTCAGGCACAAAACCCTACCACTCAGTCTTCAACAAGACCTACACTCAGGCTAAACAGCCCTACCTCAGCCCTCAACAAGGCTTACACTCAGAGAATTGATTCTCCTACACTCAGGCTCAAAAGCCCTACCTCAGCCTTTATAAATTTAGGCTTACAACTCAGATCCCTTAGGATCCTACAAAAAGATAATAAAAGTTTGTAAATCACCACTCAATTTGAGAGAATGAAAAGGGCAATCTTCTTGATCGGTTCTTGATAACACTGATTCCTGAGATCAACTTTGTCTTTGCTTTCTTCAAGGCTTCTTGAGTTTGAGCTCAGTAAAGATGATCTTCTTGAAGTAGATCGGTTGTCAACTTCCTTCTTAGTATGGAGAATTAAATCTGGATCCTACTTTGTAGTTTGGTTCAGAATCCGCTTCTTAAGAGATTTGATTAACAAGTCTCTTTCTTAATTTTAGATACTGGAGTTCTCTCTCTCCAAGTAATTCTGAAATTTCTTCAGAATACTGATTTACAGTTTTCTCTAGATCTGTATTGATCTTCTTAATCTCCTGATTGATTGATGATTGATTGATTCTTTTAATTGTATTCAATTCCTTCTGTTGAAGGAGAAATACCTTTATATAGTCTTCCTCCAAGGTAACCGGCTGATCCGGTTTCTAACGAACTTCTGACAGCTCTGACAGTTGCAGTTGACCGCTTGAAATGGCAGCTGTCAAGTCATCCAGTCACTTCTTGAAAATACTGTCTCTGTCTGAAAGTGTCGAGACTGATCTTCATTATGTGTCGACATAAATAGACCAAGTGTCGACACAAGTGAACTAAGTGTCGACACTAGCCTTGGTAGTGTCGACACAACTCCTTGTGTTGTTGTAACAGCTTCTCGACACTGCTTCTTCAGAATGTGTCGACACTGATTTTGTGTGTCGACACAAGCCTTCTGTTGAATGTGTCGACACTGATTGAGTGTGTCGACACAAGTACTTCTTCTTTAACACATAGCTGAATTCTGTTGTATGTCGACACATCTCCCTTGTGTCGACACATCTTATTTTGTTGGTGATACTTGTTGAGTGTCGACACATCTCCTTTGTGTCGACACATGCCTTCATGTGTTGAAACTTGCTGAGTGTCGACACATCTCCTTTGTGTCGACACAAGTACTTTAACTTTGTTGAAGCTTGCTGAGTGTCAACACAGCCTCCTGGTGTCGACACATTTGATGTCGACAAAGCTTCTCTGGGTGTCGACACTGCCTCTAAGTGTCGACACATATTATGTTGACAATTCTTCACAGTGTGTCGACACTGCCTTTATGTGTCGACACTTTTCTTCTGGTGTCGACTCTGCCTTTCCTGGTGTCGACACAATTACTCCAAGTGTCGACACAGCTTCGTTAGGTGTCGACACAAGCCTTCATAAGTGTCGACACTTCACCTCTAGGTGTCGACACAAGGACTTAGAAACTTTTCTGCATTTCCTGCAATTACTGAACCTGCACATATAAACTCAAAGCACATCAAATACACCTTGATGTATATCATTGAGTAGGGTGAGGCTTCTTCAAATCTGGTACACATTTTCCAATGTACCCAACAACCACGCCGCGCGGACTACTCGTTATTCTAATGCAAGAAGAAGCTTTAATCGCCGATCAGCAAGCCGCCTAACTGTGAGGTCGCCTAGCTGCCTGACCACACGATCTGCTGTTGTCGAACTGAATAGGCCGCCAGAAGCGGACAACTTATTGAATCAAAAAACTAGTTGCAAAAGAGAGACCGCCTAGCCGCAACCCGCGACCTACTGTTAACCGCTGGTTACTATCCGCAGAGTCCGCACTGTCCCTGACCGCAGTCAGAACTAAGTCCCGGGCTTCCAGCGCTATCCGCACAACCTACACAACACAAACCGGTCAATATCCTCAGACCGTGCGGATACAAAATCCTAACCACAGCGACTATCCGCAAGCTCACTTACTGTTTAGTTGGTTATTTCTTGATTTGATAGGGGCTCCTATTTATTAGTGCGGAGAGGAATATGATCTCCGCCCTAGCTAATAGGATAACCGCCCCATCTCACGGTGAGCACCAAGTGTATCCGCAAGCTGCAGATACACAACCAGTCTGTCGCGACCTATACAGGATAGCCAGTCCGCCACTAGCATCACCAAGGCCGGATAGCAACCCTCTCCACCTTGTCGCTAAAGGCCAACCGGGACAAGCCGCCACTAACAAACCCTACAGCAACACCACCTATTTGCATGCCAGCGGACACTGCTCCAGTCCGCATCCCCTGTGGACACAACTCTAGTCCGCACTCCCCAAGCTCACTACTAAGGCACAAGGCTAACTGTTGTCAAGCTAGGCGGACTGAGAAACAGTCTGCGCTTAACCGCGCAATCACCCCGGACTGAGCAAACTAGGACTTGGTTTATAACCAACCAAGTCCCCACCACCGGCCATAAGGGCCAGTCCGCACTTACTGGCAACCACCAGCACTAGTCTGCGCATCCTGGCGAACTCCAGCACCAGTCCGCTCTAACCGACGAACTCCATGGCTACCACCTACCGCGCCACCAAAGCTAAACCAAGGCACCTGCCATGCCGATCTCCCGAGCTCCAGTCCAGTCTGCATCTTGCCGGACTCCACGGATAGTGAAGCTATCCACCTAGTTACCTTATGAGAACAAACTGCCTGTCGAGCATAAGTCGGCCTGGATGGTCACCATCTCTATTCGCACAGACCGCGCGAACAGACCGCCCAGGACGCCAAGGAATAGGCCGACTACAGCAACTCTGCCGACCTGGCTAACCGCCAGTCCTGTCCGCATAAACCGCGTGGACAGGTCACCCAGGTTGCCCAATCCTCCACTTTCACTTCACCATTTTCAACATTATTTTCCTTCATGTGTGTCATAATAAACATTGGAGTCTTCTAACTGGCAATCCATGGAAAAAATGTTGCGTATTAGACGACTCTCTTACAAAACCACAGTGGAAGGAAATGGTTAAACCAGTATCTGTCATTTGTACTTGCACACACATTTTAACCTTGAGAACATCTTAACATTAATATGTATTATTCACTAACAGATCTTAACGTTGACCAAAGCTACAAAAGCAAAATGTTCAATATATTTCAGCTCTTGGGACATAATTGTTGCAAAGGATAATCCACAGTAAGTGAATTCCTTGGACTGCGACATGTATGCTGTTGAAGCCAAAAACTGGCCTTAACGAGTGTTCGGACCTTGGGGTGTGGCCGACACATATTTCTCCCAAACCTCGACCCAAGACTAGCCACAAATAACTGTAAACTGACCCTAAGCCTTAGTTGGGAGGTCCCTCTACTAATCCGAAAGTTCTCTGAGCGCTTCCCCTCCAAAACCAATTGCTGGGCTAGGAGCACCTCAGAAAGTTCTAGAAGGCAAAAATGAGAGTATGAGGAAATCTGCCTTCTGAGGTATCCCGTGGGTCTATTTATAGATTTCTAAAATCTGGTCTGCAAAAATTATACTTCTGCTGCCCTAAAATTACTAAAATGCCCCTAAACTGGGCTGCCAATAGCCAAACTCCGATGTTCTGAGTAGCTAAATGCAGACCCAGGGATATTTGAGTAATTTCAGGTCTGAGTTGAGCAGGAGCGTTGAGTGAAGAAGCATCACTCAACACCAAGTGCTTTTGGGAGCGTTGAGTGGAGAAGCATCACTCAATGCCAAAGGCTAGCAGAAGCGTTGAGTGGAGAAGCATCACTCAACGCCAAAAGATGGCGGGAGCGTTGAGTGGAGAAGCATCACTCAACGCCAAAGGCTGACGAGAGCGTTGAGTGGAGAAGCATCACTCAACGCCAAAGGCTGGCGGGAGCGTCGAGTCGAGAAGCATCACTCAATGCCAAAGGCTGGCGGGGTGCGTTGAGTGGAGAAGCATCACTCAACGCCAAAGCCTGGTGGGAACGTCGAGTGGAGAAGCATCACTCAACGCCAACGGCCGATAGACTTCCGCCATCCTGAGGCGCGAGCCCTTGCACCTGCCCAGGGCAGGAGCCTTCCCGCCCGCCCTGGTTCCGCCATGGCCCGAGCCTAAAATATGCGTTCAACGAACATAACCTTAAGTCGAAGGCCCAGCTCGACGAGTTGAGCTCGACGAACTAGCGTTCGATGAATTACGCCTCCAGCCCGACAAACTGAGCTCGACGAACTGGCGTTCGATGAAAAGGCGCTACTCAACCCCTGGGCGAGAGCCTTCCCGCCTTCTTACGGTGAGAGCCCTCCCGCACGCTTTCTTACTTGATCCAATTATAAGTCCAAATCTTGCCCAATCCAGGTCCTTATAGGATCTTGGTCCTACCCAGCGAATATGGGGTTGTACATATGTTATCAAATACATGAAATTTATATGTGAAAATAAGAGTTTGGATATGAGTGAATGCGGTACATGGGCAGACAAAATTGTACAATTTAGAGCCAAGTTGGCATACAATATTTTCAAAATTATAAGACTGCACATTTGAATGATTTAAATATCTAATGCAGTGCATCTGTGTATTGCTTCCATCTCTGTATTTGAGTATGCTTCATTCAGTTCCGGAATTTGTTGACTGGAAGAAATATTTTGACTGTTTCAGTTGCAAGAACTCAAAAAAACATGTCAAAAATTAGTTTTATTTAATCTGCCTTGAATTTGTTCTATACATGAGTGGTTGATATTGACTATATGATTGCATGTCTGTCATGAAATTTGTTCTTGTTGTTGGTTTTTGAGAAGAGTTGATTGTTGTTGCTTTTGTTTTTTTTTCTTATAGCTGTATGATTCAAGTGTTTAGGATCACAAAATATATAATGTTAAGGACATGATCTTTTAAGATAATGTGCACTTGGTCTTTCTCAGTGATTTTTTAGCCTTGAATTTGATACACCCTTGGGTTGTATACACGGATGATCTTTTAGGTCAGTTCTCCTGCAATTATCCTCACTTAGATTAAGTTCTATCAGCTGATCTACATAATTAGAGATATCCTCCAATGCATCCACAACATAAGCTTGTGCAATCTCACTTTTCTGAACATGCAATGCCAAATCAAATGCAAATTGGCTTATATGGCTAGTAAATATCGGACTCGAGAAAGAAATGCCTCCTATTTGGTCTGTACCAAAGTAAATGTCTTTTTTTTGGCTCTAACCATCCATTTTTCAATATAAATTTCTCTGGAATAGATGTCACATTTTTATCATTGTACAACTTTAAGACATGCCAATATTACGACCCAATATTACGACCCTAAACCCTAAACCCTAAGGCCAATATAACATTCTCGTTGTTTCAAATTCACCACACGAACAATTTATGCTGTTGTCGATTGTATTCATCCTAATTACGACCCAATACTTATTATTTTGTCCACAGTCACACCATCTCAAAACTAACATACAGATGTTCTCATCAATCATACTCTCCTTCTCAATGTATGATCCAAATGCACCTTATTTGAACGCAACGTAAAACTTGCCATACATAGTATGTGTATATAATTTTAATGTTTGTCTTAAAAAGAGACAATTTCTAACATCCACATGTACTCTGCCTTGTCTGCATCTGTGATCCTCCACAAGTTCTTTCTCACGACAAGTCTTAATTAGTTTTTTAACTGTGCAAAGCAGTCCACTAGTGAGGATGTTGCTTTTATTAAACCATGACATGCATTATTCATTGACTCACTCCTTTGAGTAGACAACATGTTATGGTCTGTATATGTTCTGCTAAAAGCTGTTGAACACTTTTCTTTCACTTTATATAGACCAGTTAGTCATCGATTGTCTTCTAAATGGCCAGATTGAAGCAACTCAACCCAAATACTTTTCAAATTCCTCAACGAAACCACATTTGCTTAGTCACATATAAAATAAAGAACGGAGATGCGCACTGACATTGAAAGAGGACACCTTAGATGAAGCTTTCTTTGCAATATGCCATTGACACAAACCATGTCTACTCTGATTCATGACATTCTGAATTGCAACTGGCATTGCTTGATCTTGCTCCGTGAAAATGGTTATTGGTTGTTTCGCACCAACGAATTTTAAAAATGTCTGAAACAACCAAGTAAACATTTTAATTGTTTCATCGACAACAAAGGCAACCACAATGACTACATTTTGCCAATGATGATTAACAACTACAAATGGAGCACATGCAATGTTGTACCGATTGAATCTATATGTAGTATCAAATATTATCACATTCTCAAAACATTGATAGTCTATTTTTTCTTGACCATCAATCCATATAAAGTAAGTCAATGGATTTATTCCATCTACTTGAAAGTCAAATGAAAGCATGCTATCATGACATTCTCTTTCCTTCAGTATTTCTAGAAATTTAGACGCATCACCTCATTAAATTTTTGAACTTCTCACATTTTCAATATAATTGTATGCATCTGTCCTAGAAAAACCTACATTTTGAGAACCTCCAACTTCATCAGCTAGATATTTGTAGGCATCCGCAGGACGTATACCTGCTTCTGTCATTGACTCTGAGACAATACCTCGATCTTCTGTGACACATTTATGACAGTGAAGTAGATATTGATCTGATGCATCATAGAGTGGATGAATGTGTTATTCTACGAATTTGCCCACAACTAAATTTTTTCCATCTTGATCAGCATTAAACACTGACCGCCAGACAATTAGTTCACGTATCCAAACGACGAAACTTAACTTCAAAATCTGGATACTTTGGGGTTCTTTTTTTCACAGATCTTGAGCAAGAAAATTCGTTTGACTTTAAAATATCTGTGTTGGGCTAACAAATTCGGTGTTCCTTTCGAACACTAAAAGTAACCTTGTGAGCATATTTGTCGTACATTTCATATGGTTCATCTTCTGTCTGAACGACGCCAAATATCGGAATATTACCCTGTTAGGATATCCAATTGTTAACAATTAAAAATTAGGTCGTCTGAATATCATACAATGTTATCTCTACAAACATAAAAAACTGCATAAACGAAAAATTATCGCAAGGATATCATGTATGATATCCGAGCTTACAAAAATTATCACTATGATATCTTGTATGATATCCATGCTTACAAAAACAGTCACAATAATAGTACTTCGTATAATGATATCCCGTGTTTAAATCATGTACTTTAAATGCTAGTACAAATATCATCTTCTTCCCCATTTACAGTCTTCCTCATTTATATTCCGTCAACATTTTCAGAGAAAAAAATATTAAAAAAGAAATATTGCTATATCAGAGTATACCTTTGGACAATTTCTACTATATCTTTCAGACACCTTCATTTCGCCGATAACATGCCCATTTCAGCTCCATCTTTTATTCACTTTATTTCCTCAGGCTTCATTTGGTTCGGCGGTGGCGGGTCGATCCGGCGGGTGGAAACAGAGTGTTCGAAACGAAGGGGGGAGGTAGCTGCTCCAAACGGAGCTTTTTGGGGCGTTTCTCAAGGCGGGCGGGTGGAAACGGAGCAAATGCCGCCGGAGGTTCATTTGTTTATACGCCTTCCGGCGGCGTTTGCCCCAAACGGAGCAACGAAATGTCGAATCAAATAGAGCCTCAATCTCGCCTTTCATTCGGGAATACATTCGGAATCTGTTTAAATGCGTGATGCGAGGATTTCAGCTTTTATTCACTTTAAAATCTATCCTTGGTTGGTGTTGAAGTCGGCTATGCAGGATAGGTGTTTGTGGAAATGCTTATATGGATGTTTAGGTTTTATTTATATATGTAGGTCGATGTTCGATAGAGCCGGAGTGCTGAAAAGTTATTGTTGCATAGCAACTTAAAATTTTTTTTGGGCGATTGTTAACCGCACCTCTCATATGGCTATTCACATCCCATTTTTGTTTTAAAAAACTTTTTTTTCTAAAACTTTACTCGCACCCCATCTCCCCCATTTCACGGAAGTCGCACTCCGTCTTACTCTTCGCCGAGCTGCTCCCGTCTCCGGCATCTTTCTCGCGCCATCTTACTCTATTAGCTGTCTCACACACATCAGTAGTGGATATTTTCGGGTGCGTAAAAAAAAATATCAGGGTGCGGCAAGAAAAAAAACGGGGTGCAGTTATATTTTCCGGTTGCGGTAACAATGTGGTGCGAATAGCCAAAACTGAGTTGCGGTTAACAATCGCCTTTTTTGTAGATTTCGATTTATCCAAACAAAACTCCATTAACAAACCGCGGTTTATGACGACTCCATTCACAAACCGTGATTCATGATCTCTCCCATTCATGACAGCCACCATCGCGCCAAACCAATCCTAAATCAAGTTCTTTCACACTTGACCGGCCCACTTCAAGCTACATTTTGGACGCAATACACTGTGATCCAAACTTTGGCCTCAATATAAGAGTTGTATCCCTTAGTTTGGTCTTTCCAAAAAGTTGTGGCACATTTTTTTAGGTGCCTTGTAGCTCCCATAATTTAAATTCTAATTTAGGGTAATATTTAGGTGGACAAAATGTGTTTTTGATATTACTCTTTCATTATTGCTTGCATGTCAATAAAATCTGGAACATGCATGTTAGATACATAGATGAAATTCATTGTATATGGGGGATTAGATGTCGTCAATTATGATTCTTGGAACGATTAACCCATCGAATTAGTTGCTGCAAATCTTAATGTTGTCGGTTAGGAGTGGTCAGAGTCATCAGCTATAGGCTGAGAATTGTCCAAGTATATTTCGTCAATTATCAGTAGGAGTAAGGTTAAGTTAGTCAAATTGGAGTATTATACCTAGGCAATTCGTCGAACAGAGTTCGTCAAACGGGGCAAATTCGTCGAATGGAGCTAATTCGTCGAACCAAGTTCGTCGAATGGAGCTAATTCGTCGAACTTAGTTCGCCGAATAGAAGACAATTCGTCGAACGGAGTTCGTCGAATGGAGCTAATTCGTCGAACGGAGTTCGTCAAATGGAGCAATTCGTCGGGCAGGTTAGGCGTTGAGTGACTGGTATTCACTCAACACGACGTTGAGTGACGCCTCACCATTAAGTAATCTTGAAGCAAAGTCAAAGAGCGTTGACAATGTTGAGTGCACTCAACGCTGCGTTGAGTGGACTAGACGCAACGTTGAATGGAGTGGTTTTTCGTTGAGTATAGCCGGATGGCGTCGAGTGCGTTGACTGCACTGGACGCGGCGTCGAGTGTACTTGACGCTTTTCCCTTGGGCTTGATTTATCTCGCCAAGTCTGGTCCGATTCAATTAGTATGGGCCTTAGGGAAATTTCTTGGGCTTTCTTCTTCATTTCCTTTGGAATAAACCCTTGTTTTGGGTTGTGGATTTTTACCAGTTTTCAGGTGGTTTTGGTGTGGCCATGTTTGGTTATGAATTTTGACCCCAGGTAATTTTTGCTTAAGGTTTGTGACTGCGGGTGTGTTGGGCAGGTTCCCTTCCAGCGCAGGTACCGGTTTTTCTCCGATTTTGGGTGTGTCGTGGCATGAGACCACCTTTTCTTGGGTCCAGTGAAACTTTACTATTGGTGTGTTGGGTAGGTCCCTTCCACCGTGGTGTGTTGGGTAGGTCCCTCCCACTGTTTGTGCAGGACTTTGCTGGTGTTTTTGCTCTCTATTGATGAATTGGCCAATTTCTTTTCATTTATGCACGTATTTATGTTTATGTTAATTAAGCCTTGATCCTTATAGCACTTGGTGCAACTTGGGATGTTTTACCATTGTGAGTTCCTCCTTCACTTTTTCCTTGGGCTTAAATGTTAATGATTCCATATAATCATCTAGTCATGGGTTGGTAAACCCTTTAATATTTTTGTTGTCTATTGATTGAATTCTATTGCCTCTTGTATTTTCTTGCTGAGGTGTTTTTTTTTCAATGCATCGGGTTCAGGGCAGTAGCCGGGTGAGCGGCTAAGTTTGGCAGTTTGCTAGTGGACTGCTGTTTTGCAGAGGTTTTTCTCACAATAGTGAGGTAGTATTTTGTTGCTTTCATGTTAGTACAGACACACATGCTCTTCGGTAGGTTCATGTCAGGTTGTTGACGCCCACTGAGGGTTTTCTTTTGAAGTGCTAATTACTTTGTTAACCTGCATAGTTGGCCTATTTTGTGGTTGTGTTTTACTGCTCTCTGGAAATATTTATGCTAGATTGCATGTTAGGTATTTTAACTTATAAAAGCATTACTGCTAGTATTTCATACATGTCATCTTTCTAAAACTAAAATGCTATTTTCTAACTAACGTAAAAACTATTTCTATACTTATAATAAATCTAGAGTCTTGCATACCGCGAGTTGTCCTTCAGGGATGTTTATGCTCGTGTAGGATGTTAATCCAACATAATCAAAGTATTTCCACAGCGTGTAACTATACTTTTACTCGTGGACTAGCTGATCCACTGTGCCGAGAGATACAACCATCTAAACTTAAATTGATTTTTTACTTAATAATTTATGAATTTCATATAAACTGTAGAGTTTGGAGTTTTGCCTGAGCGCCTGCAGTTATCCCCTGCACGGCCTGACATCACGGCGCGTATTTTCTCTTACTCTGATATACCTTAAATGTTAAGAAAATGCGAGTTGTGACAGTATGAGTTTATTCTTATAGGTAATTCAGATAGAGAAGTATGGTTTACCTCCTTATAGGTAATTCATACATGGTTTATTATGTATGTGTGAATGTGTATGTGTAAATTAGAATAATTATGTCACTGTTTTAAACTTAAATTTTAAATTTATCCACTGAATTCTAACATACAGCCGAACAATAGAATTACTAATTTTAATTTCAGTGACAGAATTTCAGCATTCAATCAAATAGCATAATTGGATCGGATTTCAATTCCAATTCATGTGGGAGTTAAAATTGGGTCAGTTCCTATTCATGTATCTCATTTCCTGCCAAATGAATGGAGCATAATTGATTCCTTTATCGCATATTACGTTGCCGTCAGAGCCAAATGTTTTTTATTGAACGATGTTTGAAAACACAATATATGTTGGTAGTGTTAGACGTATAAATTAAATATAATAAATTTAAGACAAGAATAAAAATGACGATCCTAGTTGATGACCTTTATGCTGATCCTAGTTTCTCATGGGAAGTGATGTCTTCACATTTAAGGATAACTGAAAAGAACATACTTGAAGTATCAAAAGGTTGTGTGCTCCCAAATAAAAAATCTTGGTGGTGCAAAGAGAAAGTTCAAGATAAAGCGAGGGCAAGGAGGATTAGCTATAAATCATTCTATGCCAAAAAAACTAAACATATAGTAAGTAAAGCAAAAAAATTAAGCTTATGAAGATTTTTATAAGCGACTAGATACCAAAATGGAGATCTTGACATATATAAAATTACTCAAGCTAGAGAAAGAAAGACAAGATATTTATGCCAAGTAAAATGCATAAAAGATGAAACAGATACGGTTTTAACAAATGACGTTGATATTAAAGATCGATCAAAAAGATACTTTTATCAACTCTATAATGAAACAAAAGACAATAAATTGAACTTGAAAAATTGAATTAAATCGGAGGAACATATGAACATAACATTTTATCATAAAATTCAATTGTCAGAGGTAAATAATGCTGTAAAAAAGATGAAAAATGGAAAAACGGTTGAGCTAGACGATATACCCATCGAATTATGGAAATGTCTATGGAATTAAAAAATTTTGTGTCTTACATATTTTTCAATAAGATACTGAAGTCAAAGAGGATGTCAGATCAATGTAGAGAAAATATCTTAGTACCTTTATATAAGAATAAATGAGATATTCATAATTATTTTAATTATAAAAGAATTAAATTGATGAATCATAACATGAAATTATGGGAACAAATAATATAAAGAAGAATAAGACCGGGGACTAACATCTCGGATAAACAATTTGGATTCATGCCAGGGCGGTCGACCATAAAAGTTTTACATCTCTTGAGGAGACTCATTGACAACTACCGAGAAAGAAAACAAGATTTGCATATGTTGTTTATCGACCTTGAGAAGTCTTATGATAGAGTTCTAAGAGAGATCTTATGGAGAGTCCTAGGAAAGAAAGGTGTAAATGTATCACACATTGACATAATCAAATATATGTATACAAATTCAGTGACGAGGGTGAGGACATCTTGATGATTAACAAAGGAATTCCCTATCTATGTTGGCTTACATCAAGGTTCAGCTTTAAGCCCTTATCTCTTTGCCCTTATCTTAGATGAGCTCACCAGATATATCCAACAAGCAATACCTTGGTGTTTAAGCCCTTATCTCTTTACCCTTATCTTAGATGAGCTCACCAGATATATCGTTCTGCCCTTCCATCAGTAATCAGCGTGTGGGAAATCTTTGGACAGCTTATAATCTGAGTGTTAATTATATGTCTCAAATATTAACACAAACATGATGTTAGCCTGTTCAAACTTTTCCGGGGTAGTTTTTGGGGTGTTTTTTTAAATATATAGAGGGTTATATAAACTCCTTGTTATTATAGGATTTAGGTAATTCATAAATCTGAAAATCGCTTATGATGGGGTCTCACTCAATTTATAGAAATCTCGGGCTGCAAATAGCCAGAATTCCCATGTCTTCCACTAATTTAGAGGAAGTTATGGGAAAAACTGCCATACATGCTATCCGCGCGCCTGATCTATGTGTGATCCGTGCTCTAACTTCACTCGCACAATCCACACACAGAAACTGCTCCCAACCTCCACGACAAATGTCGCGCCAACCGCCTCCTCGCAAACCGCCCATGATCTCCCAACCAGCCGGCCGACGCTACTCATGGCCACGCGTAGGCGGCCACGAGAGCGCGCGACCGGACTCCCGACAGGTCATCGCCGCGCCTCCCGACAGCACGAATAAGGCCGCAAAGCCTGTGGCCGGTCGCGGTCGTGTTTCCGGTCCACGTGCCCGCAGCCTCTAGGCACGATCGACCCGTCCTCCGCCGGCATTCCCGCTGCCGCTGGGGGTGGTCAGCCCCTACTAGGTCGGCGCCCCTACGACCGTCGGAGGCGGTCTGCCCCACTTCGACAGACGCGCCCGAGGCTGTTGAATGTTGTCGGCCCCTCCTCAACCGTCGTGCCCGCGGCCTCCGGACATCGCTAGCCCCTCTTTGGCCGATGTGACCGATGCCATCGAACGCGGCCGACCTATCCTCCTCCAGTGCGACCGCGACCGCCGAACGCGGTCGACCCTCCTTGGCCGGCGCGCCCATGGCCAATTCCCGCCGACTGCCTCTCCCTCCTCCCCTAGCGGCCTCCCGTCACTGGGGGCACGTCATTGACCGCCGCCCCCGGTCAGCCCCTCTTCACCATCGGTTGATCCTTCGCAGTCTAATCATCCCCCATGTGACTCAACCATCCGATGTTTGGGTTACCACCCGCGTAACCACCAACGTAACTGCCCATTATGTGTGGGTGCGAATAGCCAAAATTTTATCAGTCAGCGCATAGTAAAAATACTATAAAAATACGTGTCTGAATGTTCCACCAGAAATCTCATTCGCCTTCGAAGATGCCCTTAAAGACCTTCAAGTACTTTTGAAGATCGCTCGAAAATCAACATCTGCCATCGAACTTTCTTCAGCGCGCAGTATTTTCGACGCTCGCCAGTCAACATCAGACAAAGATGATTATTTAGCTCCGCGAGTGGTAGCTTGTCACCGTCCGAGTGTACGTCTCTCTCTCTCTTTCTCTCCCTGCAAGTTGTAACGAAGAGCGGCCTCTCTCCCTTGCATTCTCTCAGAAGCCAGGTAAAGCAACAACTGATAGTGAAAGATTGGTCATCATCGATCTGTCCACGTGGTTTTTCACCCCTTTCTTGGGTTTTCCACGTAAAAAAAACTTCTTGTCAGCCGTATCCTTTCTCAGTGATTGTTTGCGAGCGCGCTCGACCGCTTAAGAGCTAAGATGGTCCAATCTAGACGACCGGTCTACCAAAGCCTCGAGTTAGCCATAATAGTTTGGTATCGTCTGTAGGAATAGGGTTCCCAGCATTCCTATAAGATCTAGAAAACAGTATCCTCTGCATAACGATACTGAAAACAAGTGAACATGGCAAGAAGAATCACTCGCACTGTTGGATCCCTAGTTGGATTTGGGCTAGGTTCACTAACTAGGTTGTCTGACCCATAATGTATAACCAGGGTCATGTGTTTTGAGTCCTAGAGTCTAGGCTAAGTCTTTAGGTTAAACCATACATGGACCAGCTAGCAGAAGACCTCAGATGACTCAAGACTTAGAGAAAATCAAGTTCAGTATATAAGTTCGACGTTCGTCGAACTCAGCTCAACGATCGTCGATCGCTGATCGACGAACTCAGAGTTAATTCTCTGAGTTGAGCTCGACGATATTCGAGCTCAGGTCGACAAAGTCTGGATTTCAACTTCAACACATTCTTTCCAGAATATTTTTCTCTAAACTCAGCTCGACGAAGAAAGAATCTGTGCTCGACGAACTTGGACTGCAGAATTGACAAGTTATTCACAGAATGCAGGTCGTTGATCGACAAACTTGGATTTCAGGTCGACGAAATCTGTTCTATGGTCGACGATTTCTGTTGCAGTTCCAGACTTAGAGTTTTCCTCATTTTCTATCCATATTCCATATATTATTTAGCAATATTTTCCTGAGTAATTAATGCACATATTCTCTGAATATAGCCGTTATTGACATCATTAATATATGGTCTTCATCAGGATAATTACTTGCTTAATTAAATGGGACAGTTGGGGAAACTCATCAATGCAAATATTCTCCAGCCGATTTTCATTCTCTAGGCAGTCAACATTCAATGTAGACAATTCAAAATTCAAAGGAGAATTTCGACAGAGAATATAAAAGAGATTTCTCTCATTTCAGTCGATAGCAAGACAGGAACAAGGAAAAAGATAACAGAACCAGAGAACATACAGAAAATCTCTCAAACATTCTTTGTGCAAAAAACACTTTGTTTTCTTCTTGATTTTACTGAAGAAGAAGAAGAACAACAATCACTATCAAGAGTCTTCTTCAACTTCTACTCCAGGAGCTTTGAAGGACAACAATCTCTGAATCAGTCAGAAGTTCCTGGATCTTTTCAAGTTAAGGCTAAAGACCTACACCCTGTGCAAGGCTTCAAGTGATTTCTGGAGAAGGCTTGACAACAACAATCCACTAGTCTTCTTAGTTGTTTGAGAAAGAGAAGACACCATCAAATCTCTCTCCCCCTCCTGTATAAAGGGTTTATTAACTCCCTTCAGAGTTTATTTTGGTTTTTGGGCACCTGATCAAAAGCTCAAAGGTGGCAGTCACCTGATCAAAAACCTGCTAGTGGATTTCTACCAGGGTGGTAGAAGAGTGGATGTACCCAGGTTGGGGAACCACTATAAAATTTCTTGTGTTGTCTGGTTGCCCTTTTTCTTGTTGTTCTTGCTATGGCTGTGATAGATTAGTTTGTTGTGTTGTGGTAGATTAGATTAGATTATCTTTTCTTTCTTTAACTACTACTGGTATCACCTAGTTTATTTACTCTGATAAAAGTCAAAAATAACCAAAAGTTTTAACATACTCTATTCACCCCCCTCTAGAGTAATCAGATCTAACCCCTATCTTTCACGTACAACCCAGGGTTCAGTCTAAAAGGGATATATTGATCCCAGTCCTTCCTACTCCCTCATTAACACACCTCGGCTCTAGGAGACAATACCCACGCCCTCCGTTGCACTCTAGGGGCGCGTGTGATAAATGTAGGAGCATTAAACTTAGATGTTAGCCCTCCTTAGGAATATAAAGGCTGCCCAAGATCCAGTTGCTCCCCTGTACCTGTCAATCTGCCTCCTTCGCCTCCAAATTGCGCCCTAGAAAAAGACCAGGAATAGGGCTTTGAGTTCTCAGAAGCAGCTAGCACTGCACACCCCGCCCGTTTAGCCAGAGCTGTCGTAACCGGCCCATAGTATCACCAGCAGAGGGCGAGCGCCCCCCCCTCTGAAAACCTCACATGGAGGTTAACCTAAGAAGAAATAAGAGAGCTGATAGTAAAGGAGTACGACAAGGTGGGCCGCCAAGCTACGCACATCCGCCGCCCATTCGCAATTGCTTGCCACTTGCGCCTGAGGTCTTGGCCCACCTGATTCCTCCAGGATTCAAAATTCCAAGCATTTAGTCCTATGACGGGATGGAGGACCCCATAGATAGTGTGAACCACTTCTCCACCATCTACCAGATATACAATGCCCCAATCAGTTACTCTACTAGGAGTTTTTGGCCCTTCTGAAGGGCCAAACGACCTGGTTTCACTCCCTTCGGGAAGGAACCATCAACAACTTTGTGGAATTAATTCAACAATTCCTCAATAAGTTTATCCCCAACTAGAGGATATTCAAGGACCCTTCCCATCTCTCAGGGATTTGACAAAGCAAGGTGGAAACCCTCAAGGAATTCTTCCGTCGGTTCACCACGGAGGCCCACCAGAACCCCGGAGTGGATCCTGAAATTTTGCAAGGAGTCTTCCTCGGGGGACTCCGCCCGAGCAGATACTACTCTGCCCGTCCTCATGAGGGAGATGGTCCCAGGCTATCCCGATCATGTGCAAAGGGTCGAGTCACAAATCGCGGCCAACGAAGCGATTGAGTCCCATCGCGTGCAGTTTGAAGGATGGGCAAAGAGGAAAAGAGAGGAGCCAGCCCCGCGACAACAAGAAGAGTGCCAGAACAATATGCGACAGCAAGACTGGCGTGAAGACTGCCCCCACCCTACCCCACCCCCGTTCTTACCAGGAATACATGCTGCTCAACACCTTTTGAGAAAATATGCTTTATGGAATCCAAGATAACGCAATGCTGCAAAGACCGAGAGAGACCCTGCAAATCAGGAAGATCAATCGAAAGTATTGCGAGTTCCGTAGAGGAACAAAGCACACCACCGAGGAATGCATAAAGATTAAGGATGAGATTGAATGCTATATTCAGCAAGACGTCCTCAGGAGTTCTTACAGGACCAGACTCGGAACCAGCTGACACAGGAAAGCAGAGAGCAGCCACCTACACACCAAGACGCACAGGGGGGGAAGACAAGTAGTTGCAATTTTAGAGACTATCTCCGACATCCTTGTCTTCAGGAGGTTCATACAGGACCAAACTCGAAACCAGCTGGCACAGGCAAGAAGAATTCAGGCAACAACACACCAAGATACGCATATGGGGCAGGAAAGCAGTTGGAATTGTAGAGATGCTATCTCAGGCACCCCCTTCGCTAATGTCAATTCTATCGCTCAATACAAGGAGGAGCCAAAGAATCAAGATGCACAGATCGCATAAATGATCAGCTTCGGGGATAAAGATCTAAAGGGATTACTCATGCTATACCAGGACCCGCTTTTCATCAGCGCGAAGATCGGTGGCCCCATCTTTCGCGTCAAGTGAATACTAGGTAGATAATGTCCAGCTCTGTCAATGTCGCGTTCATGCCTTCTCTTTGCGAAATGAAGATCCAAAGGAGAATCTCTGCACCAGCTAGCCTCCAAATCAGTCTACGGTTTCAACGATAGTCCTGTACCATTGAAGGAACTATCACCCTCCCAGACAACACCTGGGGGAGTTCCCGAGACTACTCATGTAACGCCCCAAAATTCGAAAGAAGGACGATCAGCGTCGAGAGCCAAGTTTGGGCCTTGGTGAGGGTCACACGGCCTAGGACACAGGCGTGTCCATGGCCGTGTCGTACCGGGTTCGTCGAGAGCCCGGGAAGTTGACGATTTTTCGGTCATTTCGTCGACTAGTGGGGGACACAGCCTCTGACACGGCCATGTCAGAGGTACAAGCCCATGTCATAGGTGTGTTCTCTCGAGTGTCGACACAGAGGTGTCGACACAGTGGTGTCGACACAATGGTGTCGACACAGAGGAGGTGTCGACACAGTGGTGTTGACACAATGGTGTCGACACAGAGGAGGTGTCGACAAAGGCAGGGAACACGGCCTAGGACACGTGCGTGTCCATGGCCGTGTCTTATCGGGTTCGTCGAGCGCCTGTGGTGTCGACATTTTTCGCTCGACGAAGTGTCGAGGCAGTGAACATGGTTCGGGACACATGCGTGTCCAGGGCTGTGTCGAGCGTGTTCGACGAATTTCTGCGAGTTCGACAAAGAGGCAGTCGACGATCGTCGAGACTTCGAACACGACCTGAGACACGAACGTGTTCCAGGCTGTGTCCTTCTTGGGTTATGAGCTTAGACTTGTGAAGGGTTGGACACGGCCTGGAGCCCAGGCGTGTTCGGGTTGGACACAGCCGTATCAAATGTGACATGGGCGTGTCCTTGACCCGTGTCCTGGTTTGGGTGCGATGGTTTTGGCGTCGATTGGGGAACACGGCCTTGGACACGGGCGTGTCACAAGCCGTGTTCGGCCCTGGTGTTTTGATTTTCAGTTCGGATCGTGGCCGTTCTTTCCCTTCTTTTGGGATCTGATGGTCCAGGGTTGCCCTTGCTGAGTTAAGTCCGGGAATAGGGTTTAGAAACCCTCATTCTTCTTCAAGCACTCTCTTTCTAAGATCTAGAGAGAAGGGAAAGCAAGGAAGGAGGTCTAGGAGAGATCTGACTGCCGGAGAAGCTCCGGTGCTCCAAATCGCGAGCCGAGTCCAGATCCGTGGAGGCAAGATCATTGCGAAGGTTTCCATCCGGCTAAGTTTCCATGGCTAGGAAGAGGGGTCGGAAGGTAACGACACTTCTCCTCTTGGTTTTAGGATGCATGTTTAACATCTTTTACTTTCTAGTTTTTTGGCACCAAACTCTTAAATGAGAGGGGTTTTGGTCGCCAAGGTTCAAGAGGAACCTCCGGGTCGATTGAGTCCATCCCCGACATGTTTTTGCATTAGAGATCCGCTTCGTTAGTGGATTAGGCATGGTGGGTGAAGCCGTAGTCGCAACCGTTAGTCCGACTCGGTGATGTTGCATGCTAGCTTTAAGGATTCGTAGAGATCCGTTGCGGCAAGATGCCGTTTGTGATGTTTGTGATGTTTTCCCCTTTTCTCGACTGAGTACGTGTAATTCGGAACCGGACAAGGTTTGCTCCTCAATGGTGGTAGATGGTTTCCTTGGTGGAAGAGGTTAGCTCCGCATTGGTGGTAGATGGTTTCCTTAGTGCGCGGGAATGCTGCAGTACGAATGGGGGACTAGGGTGGACTTGTCTTGGATTGTGATGTGCCAAGGCGTGGCTGTGTCTCCGTGGTCGGCTGGCTATCCCGTGACGTGCACGTCATGTGTGGAGAGTGTCCCGGCGAGAGTAGTCCCCTTATGTGAGACTGACGAGAATGCCAAGCATGGGGAAAGCCCGGGCAATGAGGCCATGAGTGGGTGGGGTCCAGCAAGGCTTCTTAGAATCGGTCAGAGTGTTTGTTGGAATCCTGACATGAGAAGTCAGAGCTTGCAGGCAAGCTCGGGTCTAAGACCTTGAGCGGGTGGGGCCTTGGCAAGAGTTCCGTGTGGCGGCTTGTATGCCTTTGGGGGAATGTTGGTAACCCCCCTTTGTTTGCGGCTTTATGCCAATGGGGAAATGATGAGTACACATATGATGTGATGATGTGCTAGATGCATACGCGATAGGGTGCCTTGGGTGAAGCCCGGGTTTTTGCATACATGCTGCATAAGTAGACCCTTTCATTATATGCTCAACAATAGAGAACATGTATGTTGTTTGAGACATCCAAGCCTGTTCTTAGTGCATTACTTGTTTATATATATATATTGTATACGAAGTGCTGACTTGCAGGTTGGAGGGGTTCCCCGGGGTCCGTTTAGGGGCGGCCGGGAGGAGATGTGTTTGTTACACAGTTTGAGGTCAGCCTTTGCTGACCCACGTTACAATCAAATTTTTACAGGGCAAGGATCGCAAGCAGGAGCTAGCTCGCCGGCCAAAAGGGCCTAAGCCTCATGAAGTGTTACCGTTTTGCTGTAGCTCTACTTTTATGACATTGTATGTTTGATGCTCTTGTTTTTCGGCTTGCATGTCGAGGTAGTCTAGGAGTGCTTATGCACATTTATAACTGGTGTTATTATTTGAGCGTTGGACTCACTTTTGTTGTAAGGCCTTAAGGCCGCTTCGATACTCCTATATGTTGTGGATAACTTCTAGTCTGTTTACTTTTTTCGCTGTGCTGTGGTTATGAGTTTTGAGATCAGGTAGTTATATCATCTTATAATACTGAAGCTGTGGCGTCTGTATGTTGTGGGGCCCCGGCCGGACCCATATTATACGGTCATTATAGGGGAGGTGTTACAATTTGGTATCAGAGGGAGGTTAGGTTCAAGGTCAATGCTTATAGAAGTTATCCACATATGAGTAATGCGGGACCATGAGTGTCCTTATGTTTGAGTCTTGCGATTAGAGACTGATTCCTTGTTTTCTTGCTTCCTTGAAGAGTGCAAGCAACGAGGCGGGTACGTCGAGACCAAGAGAAGAGCTTTCGGCGAGCAGCGCCACATCTCAGGGTCCTTTGGGCATGGGTGCAAACCCGGCCGACTTCTGTCGTATGCTTGCAGAAGCAATGGTGGCAGCCCAAGCTGCAGCAACAGCTCAGGTAACAACCCCTGCTACACCGGATACGGCGACGGCTGTGCCGGGCGGAGAAGCCAGGCGAGTAGAGCCTTTGGCAGAAAGGGTGGTTGTCGGTCATGGAGACTGGTAGATGAAGTACTTTTTGAGCTTCCATCCCCCGACATTCAAGGGTGTCGGTAGTCCCACTGATGCAGAGGATTGGTGGGCACGGATTCAAGAGCTTTTGAGGGCGGCAGAGACGCCAGAAGAGAAGAAATCTGAGTTTGCGGCCTTCATGTTGGAGGGAGATGCAAAGTTATGGTGGGTGAGCCATAGAGGCCGTCAGTTTCCTGGACGCACCCTGTCCATGGAAGAATTTGGGGATGCCTTCCTAAAGAAATACATACCTGTTTCGACAAGGTTGGCCCTTTAGAGGCAATTTCTGCACTTGATGCAGCAAGATAAGACGGTGGACGAGTATGTTTAGGAGTTCACTCGTTTGGGTCGTTACGCGGGGACGACCATGATAAACGATGAAGAGAGGGATTACCTCTTCTATCAGGGGCTGAGGGAGAATCTAAGGCAACCCCTCATCGCCATGAAGAGAGCAGGTTTCAATGAGTTGGTTGAGGCAGCTAGGACGTTGGAGAGTGATCTGGAGCGAAGCTAACATCGTAAAGGTTTTGCGCCCAATCAAGGAGAAGGGAAGCCTTCTCAATCCCAAGGAAAGTCGGAAGGGAATAGATGGAGGAGGAAGCCTCACCCGTACAAGTCCGGTGAGAAAAGTAAGTGGACGACCAGAGGGTCTCACTCTAAGGGGCCACCGACGTGCTTCAACTGTGGTAAGGTGGGGCACATTGCTCATTTTTGTAACCAAGGAGGTGCGGTGCAGGAGGCAAGGCAGGAGCAAACTGCATGCTCCGGCCCCAGTGCCGCAGAGAAAGGGAAGATGGCGGAGTCTAGCGCTTCTCGGTTCCAACTAGTGCAACCAAGGGCCTACAACCTTGGACAGCAGGAAGCGATCCGCCAACCCGATGTGGTGATAGTTATGAGGAAGTTTAAGTTTAACTTGTGCTTCATGCTTTTAGACCGTTATGATTGATGTCTATATTTTAGGCTTTGTGTTAGTTTCTGGATACCCTGCTAGGGTATTGTTTGATACGAGAGCATCACACTCCTTTCTTGCGGAAAGCTTCATCCGGAGGATTGGGGTTGAATCATTTTCGGTGGATGCGGAACTGAAGGTGCGCATGCCCAATGGGTCATTCATGACCACCGGGAAGAAAGGGCGCATTTGTTGGGAACTAAGCGGTGTTGACTTCGTGTTGATAGCAGCGGTCCTACCGTTAGTCAAGTTTGATGTGATTTTGGGAATGGACTGGCTAGCAGAGCAGCGTGCCAGTATTGATTGCTTATCCAAGCTCCAAGGTGGTGACCCTAAGAAGCGAAGGGCAGACAGAGGTCAAATTTGAGGGCCTTAAATGGAGTGGTCTGTTCTCTAATTTCGGCCTTGCAGTTGGCGCGGGCAGTTAGCCAGGGTGGAGTAGCGCTTGTAGCGTTATTGGAGGTTCGCCTTTCCAGGTTATCACTTGGGGAAGTGCCAGTGGTGGCAGAGTTCGAGGATGTATTCCCGGATTAACTTCCTGGAGCGCCTACTCGACGGGAGATCGATTTCTCGATTGAGTTAGTACCGGAGGCTAGGCCGGTGTCACGTCCTCCGTTTAGGATGACACCAAAGGAGTTGGCTGAACTCAAGGTACAGTTGCAGGAATTGTTGGAGCAAGGGTATATCAGACCCAGTTCTTCACCGTGGAGCGCGCCGGTGTTGTTTGTAAAGAAGAAAGACGGTAGTATGCGGCTGCGCATAGACTACCGAGAGCTGAATAAATTGACCGTCAAGAATAAATATCCGATTCCTCGGATAGACGACCTGTTCGACCAGTTGATGGGGTCAGAGTGTATTCAAAGTTGGACTTGAAGTCAGGATACTATCAGTTGCAGATTCGGGATGAGGATATACCCAAGACAACGTTTGGTATGAGGTATGGACACTTCGAGTTCTCGGTGATGCCGTTCGGGCCGACGAACGCACCATCTGTATTCATGGATTTGATAAATCGAGTATTTCAAAAATACTTGGATTCTTTTGTAGTTGTATTTATTGACGACATCTTGGTGTATTCCAAATCGGAAGTGGAGCATGAGACTCACTTGAGAATGGTCTTGCAAGTGTTGAGGGAGAATCAGTTGTATGCAAAGTTCTCGAAGTGCGAGTTCTGGTTAGAGAAGATGGCATTTTTGGGCCACGTGATTAGTGGGGATGGGGTGGCGGTAGATCCAACAAAGGTGGAAGCCATCAGAGATTGGCCGATTTTGAGAACCGTGGCGGAAGTACGAAGTTTTATTGGACTAGCCGGGTACTATAGGAGATTTGTGGAAAACTTTTCGCGGATAACTCTACCCCTCACCTTACTCACTCGTAAAGACCAGAAGTTTGTATGGACTCAAGAGTGCAGTCAGACATTCGAGATGCTGAAGGAAAGACTGATGACGGCTCCAATCCGAAGTCTACCGAAAGGGACCGAAGGATTTCAGATCTTCAGTGACGCATCGGGATGCGGTTTGGGTTGCGTTTTGGTGCAACATGGCAGGGTGATAGCTTTTGAGTCTAGGAAGCTGAAGTCTCATGAGAGGAATTACCCCGTCAATGACTTGGAGTTGGCGGCGGTAATTTTCGCGTTGAAAATATGGTGACACTATGTCTATGGTGCGAAGGTGGAGATCTTCACGGATCATAAAAGCCTGAAGTATCTCTTAGATTAGAAGTACTTGAATATGCGGCATCGCAAGTGGGTCGAGTTCCTTGGAGACTATGAGGTGGCGATTCAGTATACGCTAGGCAAGGCCAATGTGGTGGCCGACGCATTGAGTAGAAAATACTTCGGGCAAGGGAATTGGTTAGAAGCTCATGATGAGCGGTTGGTGCGGGACTGGGAGTCCCTTGACACAGAGTGTGTAGCAAGAGGCGAGTCTAGCGTGGCTCGGTTAAACTGGATTGAAATGCAGAATAACTTGTCCGATCGTATATGGGAAGCGACCCATTTGGATGTGGAGTTTCATCCATTCGTGGTGGAAGCTCAAAAAGGCGAGAGCAGCGTCTGGGAGATGATTGACGGGATTCTGAGGAAGGACAAAAGGATTTATGTACCGCAGTTCGGCAAGCTTCGTGAGGAGTTGATGTTTGAGGCTCACTTCACATAGTACTCCATTCATCCGGGCTGTACAAAGATGTACTTGGATATGAAGAGATCCTTTTGGTGGCCTGGACTGAAGCGGGACGTAGCTTTATATGTGAATCGATGTCAAACTTGTGCCTTGGTGAAGGCCGAGTGTCAGAAGTCGGGCGGGTTCCTGAAGCCTCTTCCAATCCCCGAGTGGAAATTTGATGACATCTCCATGGATTTTGTGCATGGGTTACCAAGATCACAGCAGGGTAACAACGCGATTTGGTTGATTGTGGATCGCTTAACCAAAGCGGCTCACTTCATCCCAAACCAGAAGGAGGACAGCGTGGAGAAGCTGGTGGAGTTGTATGTTCGCAACATTGTGCGACTACATGAGATTCCTAAAAGTATAGTCAGCGATCGTGACGGACGTTTCACGTCCAAGGACTGGAGGTTGGTTCAGAAGAGTTTGGGCACGAAGCTAAAGTTCAGTACGACTTTCCATCCTCAAACTGATGGGCAAACTGAAAGAACGAATCATACTATGGAGGATATGCTGAGGATGTGTGTTCTTGACTTAGGCAAGAAATGGGAGGATCACCTCTTCATGGTGGAGTTCGCATATAACAATAGTTACCAAGCAAGTATAAAGATGGCGCCATACGAAGCTCTGTATGGGAGGCGGTGTCGAACACCGATGTCATGGACAGAGGCGGGAGACACCAAACTATTAGGAAAAGAAGTGGTGGCAGATGCTTGTGAGTTGGTACGGACCATTCAAGAGCACATTAAGGTGGCTCAAGATCGACAAGCAAAATATTTTAATGCACACCACAGGAAGTTGGAGTTCGCGGTAGGCGATTGGGTCTATTTGAAGATCAAGCCGTTCAAAGGCGTTTCACGGATTCGCCGACTTAAGAAATTGAGTCCAAGGTTTTTGGGTCCTTTTGAAGTTGTTGAACGGTGGGATAAGCAGCGTACCGGTTGGCGTTGTCTGCAGAGTTGAGTGGATTGCATGACGTCTTCCATATCTCCGTCTTGAGGAAAGCCTTGGTAGAGACTAGTGTGGTGATCGAATCGGCATCAGTGCCGATAGAGGAAGACTTGAGGATACGAGTCCGTCCAATTGCTATAGAGGATTCAGAAATTCGGCAGTTGCGGAACAAAGAGGTCAAACTTGTAAAAGTCCGATGGGACAACTGCGGCTGTGAGGAGCTCTCTTGGGAGCGAGAACAAACCATGCTGGAGGAATATCTAGAGTTTTTCTGTTCAGGTATCATTTAAGTTTTGTGTGCCAGGTTTTTTGCTTTTTGGTAATTTCGGGACGAAATTCTTTTAAGGGGGAGAGAGTTGTAACGCCCCAAAATTCGAAAGAAGGACGAGCAGCATTGAGAGCCAAGTTTGGGCCTTGGCGAGGGCTCACGGCCTAGGATACGGGCATGTCCATGGCCGTATCGTACCAGGTTCGTAGAGAGCCCGGGAAGTCGATGATTTTTCGCTCATTTTGTCGAATAGTGGGGGACACGCCCTCCGACACGCCCGTGTCGGAGGTACACGCCCGTATCGCAGGCATGTTCTCTTGAGTGTCGACACAGAGGTGTCGACACAGAGGAGGTGTCGACACAGAGGTGTCGACACAGTGGTGTCGACACAATGGTGTCGACACAGAGGAGGTGTCGACACAGAGGTGTCGACATAGTGGGGTCGACACAATGGTGTCGACATAGAGGAGGTGTCGACAAAGGCAGGGAACACGGCCTAGGACACGGGCGTGTCCATGGCTGTGTCTTACCTGGTTCGTCGAGCGCCTGTGGTGTTGAAGTTTTTCGCTCGACGAAGTGTCGAGGCAGTGAAAATGGATCGGGACACGGGCATGTCCAGGGTCGTGTCGAGCGTGTTCGACAAATTTCTGTGAGTTCGACGAAGAGGCAGTCGACGATCGTCGAGACTTTGAACATGGCCTGAGACACGGGCGTGTCCCAGGCCGTGTCCATCTCGGGTTATGAGCCGGGACTTGTGAGGGGTTGGACACGGCCTGGAGCCCAAGCGTGTTCGGGTTGGACACGACCGTGTCAAATGTGACATGGGCGTATCCTGGGCCCGTGTCCTGGTTTGGGTGCGATGGTTTCGGCATCGATTGGGGAACACGGCCTTGGACACGGGCGTGTCACAAGCCGTGTTCGGCTCAGGTGTTTTGATTTTCAGTTCGGATCATGGCCGTTCTTTCCTTTCTTTTGGGATCCGATGGTACAAGGTTGCCCTTGCTGAGTTAAGTCCGGGAATAGGGTTTAGAAAACCTCATTCTTCTTCAAGCACTCTCTTTCTAAGATCTAGAGAGAAGGGAGAGCAAGGAAGGAGGACTAGGAGAGATCCGGCTGTCGGAGAAGCTCCGGTGCTCCAAATCACGAGCCGAGTCCAGATCCATGGAGGCAAGATCGTTGCGAAGGTTTTCATCCAGCTAAGTTTCCATGGCTAGGAAGAGAGGTCGGAAAATAACGACACTTCTCCTCTTGATTTTAGGATGCATGTTTAGCATCTTTTACTTTCTAGGTTTTGGGCACCAAACTCTCAAATGAGAGGGGTTTGGGTCGCCAAGGTTCAAGAGGAACCTCCGGGTCGATTGAGTCCGTCCCCGACATGTTTTTGCATTAGAGATCCGCTCCGTTAGTGGATTAGGCATGGTAGGTGAAGCCGTAGTCGCGACCGTTAGTCCGACTCAGTGATGTTGCATGAGAGCTTTAAGGATTCGTAGAGATCCATTGCGGCAAGATGCCGTTTGTGATGTTTGTGATGATTTCCCCCTTTTCTCGAGTGAGTACGTGTTGTCGGAACCGGACAAGGTTAGCTCCTCAATGGCTGTAGATGGTTTCCTTAGTGGACGAGGTTAGCTCCGCATTGGTGGTAGATGGTTTCCTTGGTGCACGGGAACACAATAGTACGAATGAGGGACTAGGGCGGATTTGTCTTAGATTGTGATGTGCCAAGGCATGGTTGTGTCTCCGTGGTCGGCTAGCTATCCCGTGACATGCATGTCATGTGTGGAGAGTGTCCCGGCGAGACTAGTCCCCTTATATGATACTGACGAGAATGCCAAGCATGGGGCAAGCCCGGGCAATGAGGCCATGAGTGGGTGGGGTCCAACAAGGTTTCTTAGAATCGGTCAGTGTGTTTGTTGGACTCCTGACATGAGAAGTCAGAGCTTGCAGTCAAGCTCGGGTCTAAGACCTTGAGCGGGTGGGGCCTTGACAAGAGTTCCGTGTGGCGGCTTGTATGCTGTTGGGAGAATGTTGGTAACCCCCCTTTGTTTGCGGCTTTATGCCAATGGGGAAATGATGAGTACCCATATGATGTGATGATGTTCTAGATGCATACGCGATAGGGTGCCTTGGGTGAAGCTCAGATTTTTGCATACATGCTGCATAAGTAGGCTCTTTCATTATATGCTCAACAATAGAGAACATGTATGTTGTTTGAGACATCCAAGACTGTTCTTAGTGCATTACTTGTTTATATATATATATATATATATATATATATATATATATATATATATATATATATATATATATATATATATATATATATATATATATATATATATATATATATATATATATATTGTATATAAAGTGCTGACTTGCAGGTTGGAGGGGTTCCCCGGGGTCCGTTAAGGGCGGCCGTGAGGAGATGTGTTTGTTACACAGTTTGAGGTCATCCATTGCTGACCCACGTTACAATCAAATTTTTACAGGGCAAGGATCGCAAGCAGGAGCTAGCTCGTCGGCCAAAAGGGCCTAAGCCTCATGAAGTGTTACCGTTTTGCTGTAGCTCTACTTTTATGACATTGTATGTTTGATGCTCTTGTTTTCCGGCTTGCATGCCGAGGTAGTCTAGGAGTGCTTATGCACATTTATGACTGGTGTTATTATTTGAGCGTTGGACTCACTTTTGTTGTAAGGCCTTAAGGCCGCTTTGATACTCCTATATGTTGTGGATAACTTCTAGTCTGTTTGCTTTTTTCGCTGTGCTGTGGTTATGACTTTTGAGATCAGGTAGTTATATCATCTTATAATACTGAAGCTATGACGTCTGTATGTTGTGGGGCTCCGGCCGGACCCATATTATACGGTCATTACAGGGGAGGTGTTACAACTCACAACAAACAGTTCGTAGAGGTCGAATTAGAATCGCCTTACAACGCGATTTTTGGCTAACTGCCCCAAGATGCCTTTGGAGTCACCCCCTCCATTCAACACCTCGCAATGAAGTTCGTCACTCCCGCTGTGGTCAGAGTTGTTTGAGGGAACCAGGAATCCTCTCTCACATGCTACTTGCAACAGATGCAGCCTGGACGGGGAACAGCCTCGTGTGTCGGTGCAACCAGAACCTAAGATGCACCTTGAAGAAAAGCTAAGAATCAGGCAGGAATGCCTTATCATATTTCGACTTCATTTAATTTACTTATATTTTACTTTTTGTATTAAAAATAATTGTTAAACTCTAGAAGGTCACAAGTTTGCACGTGCTCACCTACCATTATTTATTTCAATACAAAATACTTTATTTGCTCCTAACTCTGCCATCACAGTAACGCTTTGAGGCCACTCCCCCCGGTCATGTGCGGCCTGCAGCACGGTGGCCTTGACCTCGCTACCCCAGCTCGAAATTTCACCCTTCACCCTTATAGTAGGTTACGACACTGTCAGGGATCAGATCCCTCGGTCGTACGAAGCCCGCAGCACGGTGGCCTTGACCTCGCTACCCTAACTTGACGGTCTGCCCTTCGCCCGCATAGTGGGTTACAACATCGTTAGGGAAAAGCCTATTTAGTCACGATCAAACTATAACACGGTGGCCTTGACCTCGCTAGCCCGTCTCAAAGGTCTGTCCTTCGCCCGCGTAGTAGGTTACGACATCGTCAGGGGCCAGTCCCCCCGATCACATCCAGACCGCAACACGACAGCCTTGACCACACTACTTTGGTTCGAAGGGTCTGCCCTTCGTCCACGTAGCAGGGATCAGATCCCCCGGTCTCGCACAAACCTCAACACAATGGACTTAACCACACTTCCTTGGCTCGAATAGTCCATTCTTCGCCTTTGTAGTAGGTTACAACGTTGTTAGAGATAAAATCCCCTGGTTGTGTGCAACTCGTAGCATGGTGGTCGTGCCCTCATTACCCCGGCTCGAATGTTTGCCCTTCGCCAACATAATAAGGTACAAAATCGTCAGGGTCTCTAGTGAATTCCCACTGTCTCGGATCGAAGGTATGCCCTTCTCCTCTGCAATATGTCACGACGTCTCTAGGGCCTGCCCTACTTTCACTCGCCAGTGGTTTGAAGTGTCTACCCTTCACTGTCTCTCCGGGACCATGCCCCTGTGACCTCGCACTATCCTGGATCGAATGCCCGCCCTTCTCCCTCGCAGTAGGTCATGACACTGTCAGGTCCTACCCCCTCACGGTCACCCAGGTTCGAAGGTCCACCCTTCACCGCCTCAGCCAGAACAACCCGCAGCACGGTGGGCTCGACCTCTCACTACCCTGACTCGAAGCGTCCGACCTTCACCCGTATAGTAGGTTGCGACAAGAGGGGGCCCGAATCATTCAAGAAGCTTGAGCTTGTAGTAAACAAGACACTATTAAAATAAGCAAAATTACAAAATTGAGTAAATAAGATGTCGCACTATATCATCTCGAAAATGATGGTATTGTTTCTTTCAGGATCCATTCGTTTGCACGAAATTGAAGACTTGGAATTGAAATTGGAAGACGAATTCCAATTATACTGTTCGGTACTTAGATAACTTTAATAATTGATATTTGAGTTGAAAATCCTGGAATTTGTTTAAGCTTAGGCCCAATATCTTGCTGGACATATCGGAATTGGCGAGTGAGGTTCGGTCGATTTAAGCTCGATAAAAATTTCTTCCAGCACCGACGCTAGATAACTTTAAGCCCTTCCTCCTCGACGTTCCGTTCCGACTCATCATCCCATCTCGCTATGACTTCTCCTCCACGACAGCGAATCACAATTTTCCAGATGGCACCGACGCTAGAGATTCTCCTTCATTGTTTATCGGTGGCGTCTAGCGATCTTCTGAAGATCTAGCAGGTATGCAGCGCTAGATCTTGAAGAGGAAAGACAGATCTGAGCTCGATCTCCTCTCCTGATCTCCATTGAAGAGTTGCACTTCTCTTCTTTCTCTTCTCCATCAAAGCACAGCAGCCACAACTCCTTCCAGAACTGTGCTCGGAGGAAATCCAGATTTACGCCCTCCTCTCCTCTGTGGATGTCCACAATTTCTTCAAGCACTATGAGTTTTTTTGTTCTCTTCTCATATCTGTAGTGCTCTAGTTTTGCATACTTTTGTTTTAAGTTTTTGTGATTTCTCTATAAATTGCAACCATTTCTCCTTCCTAAATTCCCCTTCCCCCTCTCCCCCTCCTTCACTGCTAAGGTTTTTGGCGAACCCTGCCCTCTTTCTCTCTCAAATCTTCCGACAAACTTAGTTCCAAAAACCTGCGTTCCTTCCGCTGCTTCACAGCCTCTTTCCGGAGATCTCAATAAATCTGGCGCCACCATTATATTTCTATCTTTAAGGTTTATTATCTTCCTCATCTCCACGCACAGATCTGTACAGGTAATGATCTGACATCTGAGAGATCTTTGTCTTCTATATTATTCACATGCTGCATCAATTAGTCGTGATGTTCCTGATTGATGTCGCCTATCCTAAGTTAGATATTCCACTCTACAGCGCATGGCTCATCTTGTTCAATCATTCTTTGTTGTCTTCCTCTACTAGTTCTATGTGTTTTCATGAAATTGTTCTGATCTCCAAGCACCTATGCCCCTCCATCTACTATACATCCACTACATATATAATTTCCTAATTCCCCTACAAATCTATCAATCTATATCAGAATAAGATCTGATTAATGATCAATATTATTTATTACCGAAATCTTAATCTGATTAACTGATATTTTAAGTTACTTCGATTGGAGGGATCTTAAATCCTTCGTCTTCTTTCCATTTTCTGCTTTTGATGTAGAGGTAATGATCTGATATTTTAAGTGCATCATCTGCTGTGAGATCTCCTTATTTCTGTTTATTTTTTGTGGGATATTCCATTGTTGTTTTCACACAGGATTTGTTGATCTTCACTACCAGCTAGCTGTCATCTAGGGTTTTCATTTTTCTCGTCTGGATGCATATTTATTCTGTGGTTGTTGTGATTTCATCTTGAATTGTATGAGCAAAAGTTTTTAACAGGTGGTTTTCTTAACATGGAAGTGTCTTCTTTCTATAAACGCATTTCACCGGTGGTTTTCTTTTCTAATTTCTACTATTGCTAACTGTTAATCATGGAAATGTTAATTCGAGGTCTTCTTAACATGGAAGTGTCTTCAATTGTGATCAATGATTCTTGATCAGCATCTTGACAATAGACTTCTTTAAAAAGATATTTTATTTGAGATTTTAGGGTTTAAAGTTCTTTTAATAAAAACACCTATTGCGATTGTAAGCTTTTCTTTCCATTGATTGCCCTTGGTTGCTCTTCACTGGTTAATTTGAGGTTTTTTAGCATGGAAATGTTTTCGATTATGATCAATGATTCTTGGCCAGTATCCTGCCAATTGAATTGTTTTAAACTATATCTTCTTTGATATTTTCATCAGTGTTAATTGAGATTTTCTTCTTAGTCATTGTAATGAATTCATCAAATCTATCTTTAGCCAGGTTCTGACTTTCTTACCATTCTTTTTCATATATCATTGTAGATTTGGAGTAATATTAATGGACGAGATGTTAGTGGAAAGTTTGTCAAGAATTGATGTTTTAAGAAATAAACTGAAGAGAACTCTAGAAGAGACAGTTATCATAATAGTGGTTGTTGTAGCTATGATGCATATGCAAAAAAAAAATTTCCCGACAACTTAAGGAGGTCAATGCCAAAGATGCGATAAGAAGAACACTTTTAAGAAATTTATATAGTGGTACAGAAGTAAATTGTTTTAATCAATTGCGTATGAGTAAACAATCATTTCTAGATCTATCTAATATATTGATTGAGAAAAATTTGCTACATGATACTCCACATATTTCAGTTAGCGAGTCACTTGCGCTGTTTTTATATATATTGGCTCATAACAAGAGATTTCGTGATGTGGGAGGGACATATTTGAGGTCTACTGATACTATATGTAGACACTTCAGTTTAATGTTGAGGGCAATTCTAAAATTGACTAAAGAGTACATCAAACTACCAGAAGCTAGACAAGAGCAAAGGTGGAGATGGTTCGAGGTGAGAAAACTATTTTGAAAAGCTTAATACATTATGATATTCATTTAACTAAACATTTAAATTGAATGTTTTCTTTGCTAATAGAATTGTATTGGAGCATTAGATGACACACATATTGAAGTCACAGTTCCAGTAAAAGATCAAGGTCGTTATAGGAATCAAAAACAAGCTATAACAACTAATGTATTGGGAGTTTGTGATCGTAATATGAAGTTTGTGTATGTTTTACCTGGATGGGAGGGTTCATTATCAGATTCTAGGGTGTTGCGTAGTGCATTAGAAAGATCAGATCGCTTTGAAGTACCAACAGGTATAATCTTTTTAGTACGACACAACCTTTACGTATAGATGCATCTTTATAAATATGTAAATAATAGATATATTTTGTATAGGGAAGTATTATTTTGTCGATGCGGGGTACACTAATGGTCTGGGATATCTTGCTCCTTATCGTTCTACACGCTATCATATTAAGGAATGGTCCGCACAAGGAAATAATCCCACAAATTACAAGGAATTATTTAATCTTCGTCATTCTAAGGAAAGAAATGTAATTGAAAGAACTTTTGGCCTGTTGAAGAAGCGATGGGCAATTTTGCGTCAACCTTCGTTTTTAATATCAAAATTCAGGTACTAAATTGAAATGTATTCTTGTACTTCCATATTTATGTTGATAATAAGTTTGAAGTAACTAATATTTTAGTGTTGTTCAATTGCAGGTTCAAATCATAAATGTTTGTTGTATTTTACATAATTTTTTAGTTGAAAGGAGATTAGAGAATGATTTTGGATTGTTGGAAGCAGTTGATGCAGAACTATCAACTCAAGTTGTTGGTGGGGATAGTTTTGAATATGATAATATTCATGGACCAGTGCAAGCAACAACTGAATGGTCAAATTTTAGGGATACTTTGGCAATTAATATGTTTAATGATTATCAAGCTCGACGAGATTAGGCGATTGCAATTATGAGACTTTATTTTAAATATGCAATTATGGGACTTCATTTTAAATATGCAATTATGAGACTTTATTGTTTATTTTGTATTGCACGTAATATGTTCAATGATTTATCTCAATTTATTGTGCATTTCATTAGTATGTTCAATTTTACAAAATCTGCAATATATATGAAATATGTGTGTTATTTTATATTTCTAGACAATAAAGATAATCCATAAGTCTGTTGAATGTTATTCTTGCTTCAAATACAGAGTGATAAGCATGAACATATATTATAAATTTTCTGCTAAAGGGAAAGAGAAAGAAAGAGAAAGAGAAAGACTTAAAGAGAAAGAGAAGTAGAAAGAGAGAAAGAAAAAGAGAAAACTTATGTTCATTGGACAATGTATATATATGGATCTCTGTCTGACAGGTGCTCTATTAGAGCAACAATACTTGGGCAATAAAGCTGTGAATGGATGGAAAGCAATTGCATTCACAACTGCTATCAATGCGCTAAAGGATGATTGCAATGTAACTGTTAATAAGGAAAAAAGTGTTATCTCGGTTAAAAACATGGAATAAATATTATCAGGAGGTTTCTATAATGCTAAATACTAACAGGTTCAGATGGGATTGGGATCGTAACATTGTTAAAGTCGATAGCGAAGATGTTTGGGAAAATTACGTTAAGGTAATTAAATATTTTCATAGTTATAGATAATTATTTATTTATTTATCATTATGAACATCATAATTTGTGAATATGCAGGCTCATCCAGCTGTAAAACATTATCGAGACAAAGTGATAGTAAACTGGGCCGACTTGGGTACCATATGTGGTTGTGATAAGGCAACTGGATCTGATGCAGCAACTAGGTACGAAGCAACTAATGCAATTTATTTAGATGATTCTGGTGGTGAGGAAAGCTATTCATGCGGGAAACGTATTAAATATTCCACGAGTAGTCAGCCATAAAGGAAAAAAATCCAACTTCAGATGATACACTTGCAGATGCTGTTTCTTCAATTGCCAGAAGTCTCAGTAAAGCATATGAATCTAATTCAACTAACCCAACCGCAACACATGCATCGACTGCACCAACTCCAACTCCAACTCCAAATTCAACTCTCATGGAGACCACTACAAAAATATGGGATGAACTGGTGATGATGTCAGAGCTTGCAATGACTGAGAAGCTTAAAGCTATGGATCTTTTAATCAACGATCCATTAAAATATGCTGTTTTTATGACAATTCCTAGCGACGTGCGAAAAATATGGTTACTTATGCAATTCAAGGATTGATAAGTGTTGGTCTACTCCTTTCTTTTTCTATGGACAAGCAATCGAGTCTTAAATTGTTATGTTTATCATGTTCAATCGAGTCTTTTATCTTTCTATTGTATCTGTTTGTCTTTTTTGGCAGTTTATCTTAATGCTTGAGATAACATAGCATATTAAACAATCACATTCTTGTTCTTAATTCGACTGAATTGTTATTTTTATAACATCTGTTTGTCTTTTTATAGTATCTGTTTGTCTTAGATATTTTTCACTGAAGTGTGAGAGCTGCTTATACTTGGATAAGCAAATGTCATGCTTACGCATCATTGAGGTATAAATATGTGCATCAGCCCTAAGTTTATTATGTGTGTTTTCTGTTTCGATTGTGGGGTTACTTTGAATTGAGATCTGGAGATAATTTATTAATTTCTTGTGTTGGAGATAACTTTTCAATTTTTAAAATAGTTTCACTGATTTCCCCCAAAACAAACATTTTCTCTCCCATTGCTGCGGCCGAGCCAAACAAAGCCATATTTGGTATTTTTCACTGGAAAAAAGGGATTTTGCCTAGGCTTCTCTGGCGAGTTTTCGTTACAACATATGATGAAGTTTTTTTTAACTGGAGAGCCCTTGAACAGTTATTTCCAATCATTATCATCATCATCATCATCACTAAGCTCATGCCAACTGTTTTTATTAGCTTTTTCAATCCCCAATTTACTTTCTTTCGTGTAGTGTTGTCTGAGGTATTACATATTGACTAAACTAATCTTCTTGAATGACTTTAATTCATGTTATTTTGGTTCTACCCTTCTTCCACCTCTGTTTAATTATATAATTGTTCATTTTCTTTCCTTAATTGTACATGCTCAAACCACATAAGCACATTTTTTTATCATATTGGCTTCTTTCTGCGTGGAAAACTTGAAAAGATAAATATTATATCAGAGAATCATTGGGAATGAGATATATAAATAATTGTTAATAATAAATGTATTATTTGTATTTTAGTGTATTTAGTGTAGTCCACACCGCCTGTGGTGTTTCCTCCTTCTCCTCTTCTCCTATATGTAGACCCCAAGGGTCCTCCTTTTATACAAAAATGCAAGTTATTTGTTACTTCTAACATGGTATCAGAGGGATGTTCCTCATAATTTTTCTGCACTCGCACCTTTGCTTGTGCCTCTATCCGCAGTCCGCAACCCTCTGCTCTTCAGCCCGCCAGCCCGCTCGGGCTCTGCCGAACTTCAGCCACTAACCCGCTTTGCTCTTCAGCTCGCCCGTGCATTACCCGTAGGCCGCCAGTTAGATTCTTACTGCCTTGCCGCCGGTTTGCCAGTTCGCCAGCCCGCCAGCCCGCCAGCCCGCAAAGTATATAAGGAGAGACCCCATATAGAGGTTTTACAAACAGTATGGACAAAAGAATAGAAATAATAAAAGAAATACTACTAATACCTGTCACAATTATATATTATTTAAAAATAAAGTGCAATTAAATCTTTGTTGTCTGCTGCTCAACTTTAGCACTTTTGTTTTTCTTTGACTGATCTGAGTACTAATTGATGATCTCCAAAATATAGGCCATTTGATGGAGAAATTGAGAAGGAAAATTTGCTTCACAGGGCTTTTAGTGTTTTCCTGTTTAACTCCAAATACGAGTTACTGCTTCAGGTATTTATACATTATGTGTGTATTATTTCCTTCTTTCTGTTGCGATTTTTTTCAGTAACTTAGTTTATTTTGAGAAAAAATCACTCAGAAATTAGAATTATCCTTGGAGACAATTTACAGTTAAAAGCATCTGTTTTATAATGATACAAGAATTTTTGAACATAGTTGTGGATATCAGATGCTGGCAAGGTTGCAGACGGCGAACCCCATTCAGTACTAGTTCTTTTTTATGATCACTGGAAATATCCTCCGGCCACTTTCGACAAGCCTCCACCACCACTCCTCAAAGCCCTTCAATTTTAGCTTTTAGGCGATCGCCAAAAATCACCTCAGGCCACCACCACCACCTACGATCCCCTCCAGCCACCTCCGACCAGCCACCACCCTCCCACCACCATCATAACTCCCAAATCACCTCCCCACTACCCCATTAAATCCTTGCTAACATTCAAGCCACTACCCTGAAATTTCCTCCACATCTCCCATTCCCCCACTAACTCCTCTACAATCTCGCGTGGATCCACTTTTCTCTCTCCCAACTGAGCCCCACACTTCCTCCTTTCATCCGACTACTCCGCATGTCCAGCCCCACATCATATCCAATTGAGCCTCTCACTCTTCCTATTTAGCAGCCTCCACTTCCCACATGTGGAGCCACTCTAACTGATCCCCACTCAAATAGAGTAGCTGGCTGCCCCTCTACATCCTCCCCAAACCCCTTTCTGCCACCCAGCTACACTGTTTCCCTGCTTATCCGCCTGGAAGCTCACCTGCCAGCCCTTGGGTTTAACAACTGTAATCCGTGGCAACATTCTATAATTCCCCGCTCTCCAGAATCCCTTCCAAAGCAATCCCAACTGCTAGAAGTTCATTCCAGCTACCTTAAAACTACTGCTCCACACTCTCAGTATTCCAGAAATTCATTCAGTTGTGGGATCAGTCACTGGAAGTGAAGACATCACCCATACAGCTGTTGTACAGGCACCCACCTCCTGGAATAACCCATTTCAACCCAACCCATTGCTGTCCACAGTCATCTAGCCTAGCAGCAGTCAAGTTCCAGCAAACCAAGTCTCCCCGGGTGTCCTAATTCAGTCCTCTATTTTCATCACATGCTCCATCAAAAATGATTTTTGTGCAGTGGATTACACAATTATTTGCAAGATGTGTTTGATATTGAGCATACAATTGTTATTATATAAATGTAATGTGTTCATTTAATGAGTCATAATATGTAAAATCATGAGCTATTTCCATTCTTTCTTAATTTGTTTTAATAAGCTCTCTCATTCACATTAAGTTCTTCCCGTTGTGCTACAGAAATATTTGGGACCAGCTCAAATCTTCTAGTTTTGAACAATTGAAAATGATGCTTATTAGCCTTTAAACTAATATTGATTAATTTTTTGTATCATCCAGGTATGCTTAATCGCTTCCTTTCTATCCATGAATTGAATTTTGGTGTGAAGCATGCATCTTAAAGCAATTCATAACGACAACATCAATGTGTTATTTAATTTAGTTTAATAACCAAAGATCCTGATGATTCTTTACATGAATCTTATAAAAAGTTGCCAAAGCTGAGCATAATGTGATTATACCGGCTTCAGGGTCGCTCTAGTTTTTTTTATTCCTGCATTATTATGTTTACAGAACCGCAGGTTCCTTCAACTACAGTTTCAAGTAGATATCATGACTACAAGTCATCTTGGGTTTGCTTAACGGCTTCAGATCTTCAGCTGGATGCTGTCTGGTGATGGTGTTGACCTGTCAGAATGCTTGAAGATTTGGATGGAGGTTGGCGTAGAGAGGGGGGAGACAATGGCACAAGATGAGGAAGATGAGGCCGGTGACTCTACTGAGAATCAGAGGGGTGCAAGAAGTTAAGGCATTTTCTTCAAGCACGATGAAGTCAGTTCCATAACCATTCCGACCAACTTTGTGCCACAACAAATTGACCCATGATTGAAGTGAGAAGTGATGGCACACTTCTGCTGTGTTGGTTGTTACAGATGATAGACATTATTAATTTTATGGAACTTGCATCCTTTTCATACTTTGAATGTCCAGGAGAGTGGGGGAACAATTTACTATTATGTTCTTGTGCTACATACATGTGTCTGTTTTTCTGATTTTTGATCAAATCTCTGAGTTTCTGGTTTAAAATTTTGTTATAATGCAAGCATTTAAGGCAGCAACCTATTTTTTTAATCCAATGCATCATTTCTACACTCGTCTCACCGTCTTTCTTGGGACTGCATTGTCACTACAGTGGTAAAACAATGCAGGCAAAAATGATTCATAATATGTTTGATGCTTGTGTTTTAGGTAAAATATTTCCCAAACTAAAAACATACATATTTCATAATATTTTCTAATTTTTGATTGAATTTTATTTAACAAACGAACAAAAGAATTGATCAATATCACAATATTCATCAATATTGTTTAATAGGCAAACACTGGAATTGAAATTTGTCATCAATATTCAATTCCATAATATTTACCAATATTAAATTCCAATATCGAATTCCAATTCCGTGCAAACGAACGGAGACTTAGGGCTTACCAGAGGCATGGAATTCGCTCTCCGAGTGTTGTCACCGCCAGAAGGGAAAGGAGCGGGAATTTTCCCCGGTGCTGGGGTTTTCGGAGCCCCGTGAATTGGCCAATCACTTGTACAACATCTTTGTATTTGTGGAGGAGAAGCGCTTGCTGCAATGTGGCCTTTCTTTGGACTCTTCGCCGAGTGTTAAGGCACCCTCTAGTGGCAGCCGTAAGAGAAAACCAGCACAATTTCTTCTAGTGGTGTCAAAATGATGGATAGGGCGGATCCTCCAGTTGCCAAAGATGATACCACCCCTGAGGTATATGTGCTTGAGCGCCCAGCCCTTCAGGTTCCTTCTGCGGAGGCGGCGACCCCGCACATGTCTTACTCTTCGAGGGTAATGAGTGACGTGGTAAGTACTCTTGTTTGTGTGAAATTTTCATTTTTCATATTGTGATGCTAATTTTCATTTTCCTTTATGCAGATCGTGACTCAGGCTCAGACTGTCGTTACTTGGAACTACCACTACGTGAGCCTGAAGGACGGATATCTGGCCCTTCAAGAGAAGCTAAGATCGACGACGAGCTTACTTGCCTCCTTGAAGGAGGAGCATGACCATGACGTTTCATGATTCCGTCGGATGGCATCCGGGCTGAAGTCCGAGTTGGAGAATACACGCACGACATTGGAGGTAGAGAAGACACTGGTGGAGAGGACCGCCCAGATGCAGAAGCATTCCTAGAAGGAAATCTCCAGCTTAGAGACTCAGCTTCGAGCAGCGAGGGCCCAAGTGGAGACACTATCTTCTGACGGCCGCGTGTCAGAGCTGAAGGCTGCTGGACTTGAGGAGTACTTGGAGTTGTTGGACGACATGCGAGATCGTTGCCTGATTACGAAGGAGGTGCATGACGAGATCTGATCCAAGGAGGTGGCGCCTCAAGTGGAAGATGCTCGTGAGTTAGCCCTCGGGCGTGGAGTGGGGAAAGCCTTCCGATTTGTCGGCCGACAACTATGATGCGATACCTATGGCTTTAGCTTTGATGACATTTCTGAGGATGAGCGCTCTGATGTCAATGATGTTGATGAGTAGCGACCTCATGTTTCAGTATTTGTATGTTTTTGTACTCTTCCTCCAACTATTCGTGTCGTGTGTTGTTTTTGCTTGGCAGTTGTAGTGGGTGCTCTTGTGTGCTAATCTGTATGACATTGTTATTTTTTATGTCACTTAGCTGTTTTGTTTTTCCTTTTCTCCTTTGGGAAATGTTTTTGCGAGTTTGGCTCGCAGGAGAGTGTGGGAGAAGTATTTCACGTGAGCTAGGTTCGTAACTTCGTTTGCACAGTTTCATCTTGCGTCTTACTTTGCACGGTTCTAGCTCGCGGCTTAGTTTGCACGGTTCTAGCCTGCGACTTAGTTTGAGCGGGTTATAATTGCAGCTTAGTCGTGAGGGGGGGGGGGGGCAGGCCTCCACGCGGAGTTTACATGAGTCTGGCTCACGGCTTAGTTTGTGCGGGTTGTAATCGCGGCTTACCCGTGAGGGTGGCAGGCCCCCACGAGGAGTTTGCACGAGTCTGGCTCGCGGCTTAGTTTGTGCGGGTTATAATCGCGGCTTAGTAGTGAGGGGGGCAGGCCCCATGGGGAGTTTGCATAAGTCGGGCTCGCGGCTTAGTTTGCATGAGTTATAATCGCGGCTTTGTCATAAGGGGGGCAGACACCCACAAAGAGTTTGCACGAGTCTAGCTCTCGGCTTAGTTTGCACTGGTTGTAATCGCGGCTAAGCCATGAGGGGGGCAGGCCCCCACAGGGGTTTGCACGAGTCTGGCTCGCGGCTTACTTTGCGCGGGTTATAATCGTGGCTTTGCCGTGAGGGGGCAGGCCCCTACGGAGAGTTTGCACGAGTCAGGTTCATGACTTAGTTTGCGTGGATTGTAATCATGGCTTTGTCGTGAGGGGCCGGGCCGCCACGGAGAGTTTGCACGAGTCGGGCTTGCGGTGTAGTTTGCGCGGGTTGTAATCGCGGCTTTTTCGTGAGGAGGGCAGGCCCCCACAGGGAGTTTGCACGAGTCGGTCTCCCGACTTAGTTTGCACGGGTTGTAATCGTGGCTTTGCCGTGAGGGGGGCATGCCCCCACGGGGAGTGAGTGCGTCGTCTTCCCTGTTTGAATAGATAAGATTTGCAGCAACACAATGCGATATTTGGATAAAAATAATTTGCGCGGGATTAGGTCCGCGGCTTACACACATCATAGAGTCTTTTAAAAGAAAGCATTACACAATTCAAAAGACACAAAATAGGAAATCAATGACAAAATCGGCGCAGATTCTGTGCGTTCCAAGTGCAGGGAAGGGTCTTTCCTTCGGGGGTCCGTAACTTGTACATTCCTGGTTTTATCGTTGCTGTAATGACAAAGGGAACTTCCCATGTAGGAGAGAGTTTGTCTCCTTGCGGCCCTTTACCTGCGGCCTCTACGGTGCGGAGGACCAAGTCCCCGACATTGATCGGTCAAGGTCTCATCTTGCGATTGTAGTACCAAGAAGTCTGTTGTTGGTAGGATGCAGTGCGTTGGGCTGCCTCCTCACAGACTTCAGGGACCAAATCTAAGTTGTCTCTGACTGCTTCACCATTCTTCTCGAGGTTAAAGTTGGAAACTCGGGGGCTTGGAATGCCGATGTCGATCGGGATGATGGCTTCAGTGACGTAGTTTAGATTATACGGTGTTTCTCCTGTGGGAGTTCTCTCGGTTGTCCAGTATGCCCATAGCACATTGGGGAGTGCATAGACCCACTGAACCCAGCATCTTGTAGTCGCGTCTTCAACCCTTTAAGATGGTACGGTTGGTCACCGCAATCTGCCCATTGGTTTGAGGATGCGACACAGCCGTATGTCGCAGCTCGATTTTTAAATCTTCACATAGTTTTATGAAGGACCTTCCTGTGAACTAAGTATCGTTGTTGGTGATGATGATTGTAGGGATTCCAAAACGATAAATGATGTTCTTCCATACAAATTGCTTTGCATTCTCTTCGATGATTTTGTCCAGCGGCTCTGCTTCCACCCATTTAATGAAATAATCAATGGTCATTATGAGGAATTTCCTTTGCCATGAAGCTTGAGGTAGAGGGCCAGGAAGGTATATTCCCCACTGTGCAAATGACCATGCACCTTGTAGCATGGAGAGGGCAATGGGAGGTTGTCGAGGAACGTTGGTGTGCAGTTGGCAACTCTTACCCCGTTGGACGAAGTCGGTCGCTTCCCTCTTCATAGTGGGCCAATAGAAGCTTTGACGTAAGATTTTTCGTGTCAAGGCCGTCCCGCCTAAGTGCTCACCGTATACTCCTTCATGAACTTCACGCAGAGTATATTCAACATCTCTCTCTGCTAAGCACTTTAGGTATGATCAGGAGAAGGACTGCTTATATAATTCTCCATCGATCAACACAAAGGTGGCTGCCCGCATTCTTAAGCGTCATGCTTCTATTGGATCTTCCGGCAGCCGCTGGTACTTTAGGTAGGTATTGTAACGCCCCGAATTTCGTGTGCGAGTCGGTCGCGGAAAAAGAGTTTTTGGTGCCTGTAGGGGTACACGGCCTAGGACACGGGCGTGTCCAAGGCCGTGTCTGGCTGGTGATTTTTGGCCGTTTTCAACCCGAGAAGGACACGGCCAGAAACACGGCCGGATGACACGGGCGTGTCATCCGACACGGGCGTGTGCCAACCCGTGTCCAGACCCGTGTCCTGAGGGGTCGTGTCCGTTGCCGTGGCGGTTATGCGTGACACGCCCTCGAACACGGGCGTGTCGAGGAACCCGACACGGGCGTGTCAGGTCAGACACGGGCGTGTCTTGGCCCGTGTGCGTTTCCCCGTTCGACGATCGTGCCTGGATCGAGGCACACGGCCTTGGACACGGCCGTGTGCCAAGCCGTGTGCGGCCCAGTTCTGGGGAATTTTGTGCAGATCCGAGCCGTTCATTTTCTTTAATTTAGATCTGACGGCCCAGATTAGTTTAGGCTCTGTTAAGGCCGGGAATAGGGAGTTATTCCCTCATTTTCTCTCCAAAATTCTCCCCTTCCAAAGTGAGAGAGGAGAGGAAGAAGAAGGAGGTTTCCGGCCGCCGGCGGAGCATCGGAGCACCGTTTCGAAATCGGAGAGCGGATCCGTGGAGGGAAGGTCATTGCGAAGAGTTCTAACCGCGTAGTTTTTCCATGGCGCCAAAACGGACTACAAGGGTAACGATTCTCAACTCGAGCGCTTGAATCTCTTTCTTTCTGCATAAGGAATCCCGCTCCCGCGAGTATGCGGTGAGTGCGTGGTGTTCCTTGGGGTTGACGGGAATAGTCCCCCTTGTGTTGCATGTAGAGCCCGGAATCGTAAGTACGGGCATAGGCATTGTGTGTGAAGCCTACCCGGACGTGTTTTGTCTGGATCGGTGATGTTGCATTTGATATGGTTTTGCCGGAGAAGACTCCGTGCTTTGGATTTTTCGGGTTTCCACGCGGTAGATTGCAGCAGGGATCCTTGAAGGTTAGCTTCAAGGCGCACCCGGAAAATTGAGCGGAAACGTGTTCTGCTAACTTGGCGGTCTGGGAACCGACCTTGATCATAACTGGGTTATGAGATTGTTTTGGGAAATTTGGGATCGAGAGAAGCTTGGCCCGCGCAAAGTTCCTTAAATTGGACATGCGGCGTGAGCAACGGGCAAGTGGAATTGGACCTAGGCTATGTGGTTCGGTGCGAGAGACCCGAAGACGGGGACTGGCCGTTGGCATAGTCGGAGCCTTAGACGGTGGTCAGAAAGGCTAAATGCTCACATGTTGTTGCCATCCTAGGGATGGTGGTGAATGCACTGATTTGTCAGGGTTCACCATGAATGTGCCCTGAGTGCACGGGGTGTTTGGCCGTGCGAGCCTACACCTGTGGCGAATTATTATTGCGATATATATATATTGTTGGGCTAATGTTTTGCAGGGAAAGAGCACCGCCGTCCCGAGTAAGGGGCGGGGTCGTTATAATTTGGTCGGCTTTTAGCTGACCGTTGCTTTATTTGCCACCGTGCGGTGGTATGTGCTTGCAGGTGCTGCGGGGCCGAGCGCCAAATAGCGGGCTGGAGCCCATGTTGCTGTGCTGGCCCTAGAAGGCCGTAGAATAGTTGTTTTTTTACATTTCTCATGTGTGGCCGGCCTGCGAGCCGATGTATGTAAGACATGTTATATTTATGAACATTTGTAAGGCCATAAGGCCATGTACCTATTTCAGTGTATTTGGGGTTCATTCCTGTTGTTGTAGCTGTGGACATTCATATTGATGGAATTAATTTTGGGTTCTTTCAACTTTAAAATCTTCCGCTAGAATGCTCTGTGATTAGGACGAGTAGTCTTATTAGATGGTTTGATTTATTCATTTAGTAACCCTTCCGACTGTCTGTGGTATATGGCGTCGGGTTCCAGCTGGACCTTCTGTTATATGCCATGCGACGGATGGGGGTGTTACAATTTGGTATCAGACTTCTGGTTACGGTCATGCTTAAATGAATTCGTGGGCGAATTCTTTTAAGGGGTGGTGAGCACATGTGTGCGTCATCGTTATAACATTAAAAAGAACCCATGAATGTCCACTTAGGAATGAAAAATACTCGTGGTTGAGGAACCTGCGCGTTCCTATAATTGCTTTTTGCAATTTTGTTTGGTCACTTATTGGTGTTTTGTATGACTATAGGTGACCGGGAGTGGCGTAGAGCCGACAGAACATCTGGTTTCTGAGGATTATAGTGCACCCAGTGGAGCGCTTGATACCCCTCTTTCGTTAGAAACCATAAGAAGGATCGTTGAAGTGGTGCTCGCTATGACTAGTGCACAGCAAGGAAGCAATGTGCAACCTCTTGTCCCCGAGATGACTTCAATGTCGGGTGGTGTGTTGAATCAAATGACATTTAGGAGGCCATCAGGTCAGCCGTTGAATATGTGCTTGGTGCAGGGTACGCACTCAGTTGATGAGTATTTGCAGGCATTCCTTTTGATAAGCCGCTACCCATGCTTTGAGTTGGAGAACGAGAGGTCTATAGTCGATAGATTCTATAGTGGTCTACGTGACGAACTGCGAATTCCACTTCTAGGACCAAAACTAATGGGATTCCGAGCCTTGGTAGAGTCGGCCAGATCTTTGGAAGTGGAAATGGGAAAAATTCACCAGATACCAGTGAGTAGGGTATCGAACTCTGCAATTCCTATGAGGGTGCATCTTGCAAAATGCTGAAGAAGAAGGTTAGATCATCGACTAGCAAGGTTGCTTACAACTGTCATACTTGTGGAAAGAAAGGACACTTTGCCCGAGAATGTTGGGATGGTGCTCAGAAGATTAAGGAAGCTATGTCAGGAGCAGGTGAGGACTCTGGTACTAAGAAACCACAGTTCAAAGGGCCAAGTTCAAAGTCCGATGTCCGCAGTTGGAATAAGAAGCTGAAGACTTCGAACTCAGCCCCTTCTTCTGGTGCGTCGGGAGCAACTACAAGTCGAGTCCCAAGAGCTTGCTATATCTGCGAAAAAGTGGGACATTTTGCACGTGAGTGTTGGAGTGGACGTGCAAAGTCCGAAAGGAACTCTGAAGAGTACAAGCTTGGTCAGCAAGAGGACAGAAAGCAAGCAGACGTGGTGACAGGTAAGGTTTAAAATTCTAGCGTTTAGCTTTAGACACTTGTAGTCTTTGTGCATGTTAACCTAGAACCGCTTGTGCTAAGCATTGTTCTGAATTTCGTTTGTCCGGCGCGAGCACCGTTCGTTAAAGGGGGCTTTGTGTCTCCGTTTGCCCAAAAGGATTGTATTACGTGTCGGAATATATCTTCCGATGGCAAAAGTCTTAATGGATGTGTTGTTGACTAGTAGTGCTCGATGCGCGCAGATAGAATCTGTTGCGTTTTAGGTATGGATTGTGAGTCAAAAGTTTGATTTGCAGGCGTTGTTTCTACCGCTAGGAGAGTTCAACGTGATCTTTAGCATGGTCAGGCTCTCGGAGCAGCAGACATACGTTGATCGAAGTTGCTAGTGGGTCAGTTGAGAGCTAGTCATGAGGTGACTTTCGCGGGCATGAAGGGGTCGGGTAAGATTTTGATGTCAGCCCTTCAGGTGTTCCCGGCAGTTCGGTCTGGGGCAGAACTGTATGTCACTCTAGTGTAGACTTCGATGCCTAAACCTAGTTTGGGCAACATCCCAGTTGTGTCCGAATATCCTGATGTGTTTCTAGATGATCTCCCAGGAGCCCCTCCTCAGTGGGAGATAGACTTTACGATAGAGCTGGTACCGGGTGCCAAACCGGTGTCATGCTCCCCCTATCGGATAGCCCCAAGAGAAATGGCAGAGTTGAAGGTGCAACTGTAGGAGTTGCTAGAGCAAGGGTATGTGCGTCCGAGTTCGTCGCCTTGGAGCGCACCAGTTCTCTTTGTTAAGGAGAAAGATGGGAGCTTGCAGCTTTATATCGATTATCGGGAATTGAACAAACTTACGGAAAAGAACAAATATCCAATCCCGAGGATTGACGATCTATTTGATCAGTTGGTTGGGTCAACTGTAGATTCGAAGTTAGATTTGAAGTCTGGTTACTATCAGTTGAGGATAAGGGAGAGCGACATTCCAAAGACAGCATTCAGTACGCGGTTTGGGCATTACGAGTTCACGGTTATGCCGTTTGGGTTGACGAATGCTCCATCCGTGTTTATGGATCTGATGAATAGGACGTTCAGAGAATACTTGGATCAGTTCGTGATAGTATTTATTGATGATATCCTGGTATATTCGCGGTGCGAGGAGGATCACTACAAGCATTTACACATGGTGTTGGAAACATTGAGGAAAAGTCAGCTATATGCAAAGTTCTCCAAGTGTGAATTCTGGTTATCCTCGATAGCGTTCCTTGGTCATGTTGTCAGTGGAGAAGGAATAGCCGTGGATCCGGCGAAGATAGTGGCGATACGGGAGTGGCCTACTTTGACTACGGTGGCAGAGGTCCGGAGTTTTCTGGGACTTGCTGGCTACTACAGGCGCTTCGTAGAGAACTTCTCGCGGATAGCACTACCACTCACGACGTTGACAAGAAAGGATCAGAAGTTTGTGTGGTCTCCGGAGTGCGAACAGGCTTTTGAAGAATTGAAGAGGCGGGTTGACCACGGCGCCTATTTTATGTTCGCCAAGTGGTACCGAAGAGTTCGAGATTGATAGTGATGCTTCAGGCAGTGGTTTGGGCTGTGTTCTGCTACAGCATGGGAGAGTGATAGCTTAAGGTTCACGAGAGGAATTATCCGGTCCACGACTTAGAGTTAGCGGCCGTGATTTTTGCTCTAAAGCTTTGGAGGCACTATCTGTACGGTGTGAAGGTAGATATTTACACCGATCATAAGAGTTTGAAGTACCTATTGGATCAAAAAGATCTGAACATGAGGCAGAGGAGGTGGATGGAGTTCTTAGGGGACTACACCTTCAAGATACACTAGGTGCCTGGGAAGGGAAATGTAGTGGCGGATGCGTTGAGTAGTAAGATTCCCGCACGAGCCAACTGGTTATCAGTGCATGATGAGAGATTGGTCCAAGAGTTGGAGGCATTGGAGATAACTTGTGTTGACAAGTAGTCTAGTGCCGAGGCGAAACTGTTTTAGACAGAGGTGCAGTGTGACCTAGCGGATAGAGTTCGGCGGGCTTTGGTTCAGGATAGCAGCATGAAGCAAATCCTAGATGGATCTTCAGATGGGTCAAATTCCCAGTTTGTGGTTGAAGATGGGTTGCTAAGGAAGGACGGTCGTCTATGCGTTCCTAGTGCGGATAATAGTCGGGAGGAGTTGATGTATGAGGCTCATCATACCAAATACTCAATCCACCCGGGAAAGCACGAAGATGTATAGAGACATGAAGAAATTATTCTGGTGGCCGGGTTTGAAGAAGGATGTGGCGCTTTATGTGGCCAAGTGTCGTACTTGTGCATTGGTGAAGGCGGAATGTCAGAAGCCCGGAAGGTTTCTTGAAATCACTTTCTATCCCAGAATGGAAGTTTGATGATATATCTATGGATTTTTGTGCACGGTTTGCCGAAGTCGCAGAAAGGAAATGATGCCATTTGGGTGGTCGTAGATAGATTGACAAAGGTGTCGCACTTTATCCCAATGAGAAAGGAAGATCCAGTAGAAAGGTTAGCCAAACTCTACGTGGATAATATTGTGCGACTGCATGGTGTGCCTCGCAGTATTGTTAGTGATCGTGATGGACGCTCCACATCAAATGACTGGAGGTTGGTGCATGGTCTGTTGGGTACTAAGCTAAAGTTCAGCACAGCCTTTCACCCACAGACAGGTGGCCAACCGAGAGAGTCAACAGAACTATGGAGGACATGCTTCGCATGTGCGTCCTAGATTTCGGGAAGCATTGGGAGGATCACCTGTACATGGTGGAGTTTGCGTACGACAATAGCTTTCAGGCAAGCATTGGAATGACGCCTTTCGAAGCTTTGTACGGGAGGAAGTGTCGTACGTCGTTGTCTTGGTTGGAGGCAGGCGAATCAAAGTTGTATAAACGTCAAGCGGTGGAAGATGCCACTTCAATGATACGGACAATCCAGGAAAGGCTGAAGATAGCTCAGGATAGACAGTCAAAGTACTATAATGCCAAACATAGAAATGTGGAGTTCAACGTTGGCGACATGGTATATTTAAAAATCAAGCCGTTCAAGGGTGTATCGCGGGTTCGACGCTTGAAGAAGCTGAGTCCGAGATACCTTGGACCATTTGAAATCCTGGAGCGTGTTGGCGAGGCGGCGTATAGGTTGAAGCTGTCGACGGAGTTGAGTGGGCTGCATGACGTAGTCCACGTATCGGTGTTGCGTAAGGCAGTGCAAGAGCCTTCACAGATCGTTGCGGACAATCAGGTACCGTGGTTGATTATGAGTTAACAACAAGGGTCAGACCAGTACGAATTGAAGACGTTGCGGTCAAACAACCCCGCAACAAGGAGGTCAGAATGGTTAAAGTCCGTTGGGATAATTGCGGACGTGAGGAGCTTTCTTGGGAGCGAGAGCAAGCTATGTTGGAGGAATACCCCGAGTTATTCCACTCAGGTATCATTTAGCTTTCGTGTACCTTTGCTTAATTTCGGGACGAAATTCCTTAAGTGGGGGAGATTTGTAACGCCCCGAATTTCGTGTGCGAGTCGGTCGCGGAAAAAGAGTTTTTGGTGCCTGTAGGGGTACACGGCCTAGGACACGGGCGTGTCCAAGGCCGTGTCTGGCTGGTGATTTTTGGCCGTTTTCAACCCGAGAAGGACACGGCCAGAAACACGGCCGGATGACACGGGCGTGTCATCCGACACGGGCGTGTGCCAACCCGTGTCCAGACCCGTGTCCTGAGGGGTCGTGTCCGTTGCCGTGGCGGTTATGCGTGACACGCCCTCGAACACGGGCGTGTCGAGGAACCCGACACGGGCGTGTCAGGTCACACGGGCGTGTCTTGGCCCGTGTGCGTTTCCCCGTTCGACGATCGTGCCTGGATCGAGGCACACGGCCTTGGACACGGCCGTGTGCCAAGCCGTGTGCGGCCCAGTTCTGGGGAATTTTGTGCAGATCCGAGCCGTTCATTTTCTTTAATTTAGATCTGACGGCCCAGATTAGTTTAGGCTCTGTTAAGGCCGGGAATAGGGAGTTATTCCCTCATTTTCTCTCCAAAATTCTCCCCTTCCAAAGTGAGAGAGGAGAGGAAGAAGAAGGAGGTTTCCGGCCGCCGGCGGAGCATCGGAGCACCGTTTCGAAATCGGAGAGCGGATCCGTGGAGGGAAGGTCATTGCGAAGAGTTCTAACCGCGTAGTTTTTCCATGGCGCCAAAACGGACTACAAGGGTAACGATTCTCAACTCGAGCGCTTGAATCTCTTTCTTTCTGCATAAGGAATCCCGCTCCCGCGAGTATGCGGTGAGTGCGTGGTGTTCCTTGGGGTGACGGGAATAGTCCCCCTTGTGTTGCATGTAGAGCCCGGAATCGTAAGTACGGGCATAGGCATTGTGTGTGAAGCCTACCCGGACGTGTTTTGTCTGGATCGGTGATGTTGCATTTGATATGGTTTTGCCGGAGAAGACTCCGTGCTTTGGATTTTTCGGGTTTCCACGCGGTAGATTGCAGCAGGGATCCTTGAAGGTTAGCTTCAAGGCGCACCCGGAAAATTGAGCGGAAACGTGTTCTGCTAACTTGGCGGTCTGGGAACCGCCTTGATCATAACTGGGTTATGAGATTTTTTGGGAAATTTGGGATCCGAGAGAAGCTTGGCCCGCGCAAAGTTCCTTAAATTGGACATGCGGCGTGAGCAACGGGCAAGTGGAATTGGACCTAGGCTATGTGGTTCGGTGCGAGAGACCCGAAGACGGGGACTGGCCGTTGGCATAGTCGGAGCCTTAGACGGTGGTCAGAAAGGCTAAATGCTCACATGTTGTTGCCATCCTAGGGATGGTGGTGAATGCACTGATTTGTCAGGGTTCACCATGAATGTGCCCTGAGTGCACGGGGTGTTTGGCCGTGCGAGCCTACACCTGTGGCGAATTATTATTGCGATATATATATATTGTTGGGCTAATGTTTTGCAGGGAAGAGCACCGCCGTCCCGAGTAAGGGGCGGGGTCGTTATAATTTGGTCGGCTTTTAGCTGACCGTTGCTTTATTTGCCACCGTGCGGTGGTATGTGCTTGCAGGTGCTGCGGGGCCGAGCGCCAAATAGCGGGCTGGAGCCCATGTTGCTGTGCTGGCCCTAGAAGCCGTAGAATAGTTGTTTTTTTTTTACATTTCTCATGTGTGGCCGGCCTGCGAGCCGATGTATGTAAGACATGTTATATTTATGAACATTTGTAAGGCCATAAGGCCATGTACCTATTTCAGTGTATTTGGGGTTCATTCCTGTTGTTGTAGCTGTGGACATTCATATTGATGGAATTAATTTTGGGTTCTTTCAACTTTAAAATCTTCCGCTAGAATGCTCTGTGATTAGGACGAGTAGTCTTATTAGATGGTTTGATTTATTCATTTAGTAACCCTTCCGACTGTCTGTGGTATATGGCGTCGGGTTCCAGCTGGACCTTCTGTTATATGCCATGCGACGGATGGGGGTGTTACAGGTATCCAGTGGACTAACCCAAGATTCTTCTGGCTTGTCATTCTCTGCAAACCTCCCACGATCTTTGGACATTGTGAAAGACAATTTCTTCTACTCGACGCCTCCATGACTGATACTGGGAAGGTGACGTGGCCAGCTTTGACAGGGCATCTGCACGGGCATTCTATTCCCAGGGGATGTGAAGGATCTGAACCTGCGGTATCCGGAGCAGGAGGGATTTATAAGTGGGAGGTACTGGGCTAAATGCTTGTTTTTCGCTTCGTAGTCCACTTCTATTTGGGAGACAATGAGCTGAGAATTTGAGTAGACTATCAATCCTCTGACATGGCAGTTGATGGCGAGCCTGAGTCCCGCAATTAAAGCTTCGTACTCGGCAAAGTTGTTGGTGGTGGGGAACTTCAACTGTATCCTATACTCCAATGTGATAAGTTCTGTGCTTACAAAAAGCAACCCTTCTCCTGTGCCTTCGAGCCCAGATGCTCCATCAATGTACAGAGTCCACAGCTGATCAGGTTCGACTTGTGTATTTTCTGTCTCTGCTGGCAGGGTATTTTCAACAACAAAATCTGCCAGGACTTGTGACTTGATGATGGGGTGTGAAAAAAAGTGGATGTCGAATTCACCTAACTCGACCACCCACTTGACCAATCGGCCCGACGCTTTTGGTTTCTGGAGAATTATGCAGAGAGGTAGCTCGATCAATACTTTAATTATATGTGCTTGGAAGTAAGGACAAAGCTTCCTGGCTGAGAAGACAAGAGCTAGGACTATCTTGTCTGCAGCTGGATACCGAGTTTTCGCATCTGAGAGGATCTTACTGAGGTAGAAGATGGGGTGTTGGATTCCCTCTTCATTCCTTACCAACACAGAACTTAGCGCCGCGGGCGTGATGATGAGGTACAAAAAGAGTGTTTCTCCGGGCGTAGGCTTTGACAGAGGCTGAGGGGAGGCCAGGAATTGCTTCAAAGCCTCAACCCTGTGGTCTTGGCTCCTCTGAGAATCTTGAAGAAAGGGAGACACTTGTCTCCGGTCCGTGCCAAGAACCGGGAGAGTGATGTAATTCTCCCATTCAAACGTTGCACTTCTTTGAGGGATCGAGGCAGTGACATCGCCTAAAGAGCTTTGATCTTTTCTGGGTTATCTTCTATTCCCCGCCGCGTTACCATGAATCCTAAGAACTTCCCAAACATAACCCCGAACACACATTTACTGGGGTTGAGCCTCATACCGTACTGGCAGAGGATTTTGAAACACTTTTCGAGGTCTTCTAAGTGATCTTCCTGACGAATGCTTTTAACTAGCATATCGTCCACATATACTTCCATAGACTTGCCAATGAAATCCTTGAAAACCTTGTTCATGAGTCGCTGATAGGTTGCTCCCGCATTTTTGAGCCCAAAGGGAATCACTTTGTAACAGTAGATTCCTTTGTCAGTTCGGAATACCGTGTGTTCTTCGTCTACGGGATTCATTTGGATCTGGTTGTAGCCGTAGTAGGCGTCCATGAAGTTGAGGAGTCGATGCCCGGCAGTCGAATCGACTAACTAATCGATCCTGGGAAGGGGGAAGCTGTCCTTAGGACAAACTTAATTGAGGTTGGTGTAGTCCGCACATATCCTCCATTTTCTGGAAGACTTCTTCACCATGACAACATTGGCCATCCAGGCAGGGTACTCTACCTCTCGGATGAACTGGGCATTGAGGAGCTTTTGTACCTCTTCTTTAATTACTTGGAGCCGCTCCGGGGCAAAGTTTTGCTTCTTTTGGATGACGGGTTTGCAACCCGGGTTTATGTTGAGGGAATGTTGGATGACTTGAGGATCTATGCAAGGCATATCCTTGGGAGCACAGACAAAGATATCCTTGTTCTTGCGGAGATAAGCTGTTAGCTCCTCCTTTTCTTGCTGTGGCTGGAGGGACCCAAGTTGTACGATGCGAGTAGGAACTGTTGGTGATAGGGGGAGTTCTACTAATCCTTCAATAAGCATCCCCCGCTGCAGGATCGCCTCGTCACGTAGATCGAAGTCATCAATATTTAGATCCATGGCTTTGACGGGTTGTGCCTACTTCGAGTAACAAGTCCTAGCAGCCTCTTGGTTCCGGCATACAACTCTGATCCCTCCTGAAGTGGGAAACTTCATCGTGAGATGGGGAATCAAGGGGATAGCTTTGAAAATGGACTGGACAGGTTTTCCGAAGATTGCATTGTAGGATGAGCTTGAATCTACCACAACAAACTGAACTTCATGTGTCGCCTGCCTTGATAACTCTCCTATAGTAACTGGTATGGTAATCATTCCCAGCACCTGGACTGGATGATTGTCGAATCTGTAGACTAGTCCTACGGCTAGTGTCAGATATTGTTTGGAAAGCTTCATGTTTTGAAGGGTGGAGGAGAACAAGACGTCAACTGAGCTTTCGTTGTCGACGGGGATTCGCTTGACATTATTGCAGGGATCCCCAATCTCGACGCTGATTACAAGAGGGTCTTGGTGAGGTGTTCAAAGCCCCTTGAGGTCTTCATCTCTGAAAGTTATGGTAGTGTCTTGCATGCACTTTTTATCTTCATGAGTGCCCCTCTGCGTGCATACCGAGAGTATCTGAGCGGAAAGAACGCGCAATCCAGCCATGGTCTCGATGTTTCTGATCATCTGCCTACCACCGGCTCCTTCTTGCGGGCATTTTGCTGATCTCTAGGCAGCCTAGGTGGGTCCTGCTGGTCTTGCAGGCATCCCTATAAAAAATCTTCCAAGCAGCCCTAGGAAAACAAGGAGCTCGATTTCCTCCTTCAAGCGGACACAATCCTCAGTAGTGTGCCCCGTGTTATAAAACTCGCAATACTTGGACTGGTCGTTCTTGGGGTTATGAGTCGGATTCTTAGGCCAATGCAGGGCCGACTCATTCTGGATGGCGTAGAGTATGTTGGTGAGCGTGGTATTGAGGGGAGTGTAATCCCGGGGCGGCTGATCTCTCTGATGGTCACGTCGACGTTGCCTGTTCCGACATTCTTCTAGGAATTTTCCTTCTTGGTGTTGAGGGTGTTAACCCAGAAATCGGAGATCCTTCCCAAGGTAGCCAGCTGGCCAGTCGCGACCTTCAGATTCTCCCTGGTGTTCGCGATAAGTCCAGTTGTAGGAGGGCAGTTTTCCCTGCCGCCTAGGTCGCCTAGAAACCGCATGTCCTGCGGGTCGGCGGGCTGTTCCCATAGCTCACCCTCACAGGCTATGCGGTTAGGCCTGCTAACCGTGCAACGTTCTTCCTTGCAGTAGGCATCCTGCCATCAGGATTCCACCCGCAAGGGGCGGGCTACCACAGATGTCCGCCAAGTCTGCGCAAGGCGGACTGCCAGGACCAAATTCGCCTAGGGGCGGCCTCCGCTCCGCCAGCAAGCAGGGGCGGACTCCCACTGGAGTCTGCCCAGACCGCCTGCCAGACGGGGCGGCCTCCGCTCCGCCAGCAAGCAGGGATGGACTCCCGCTGGAGTTCGCTCGTCCGCCCGCCTAGGGGCGGCCTCCGCTCCGCCTGCAAGCAGGGGCGGACTCCCCCAGAGTCCGCCCAGTCCTCCCTCCAGACGGGGTAGCCTCCGCTCCGCCAGCAAGCAGGGGCGGACTCCCCCTGGAGTCCTCCCAGTCTGCCTGCGAGATGGGGAGGCCTCCGCTCCGCCAGCAAGCAGGGGCGGACTCCCCCTGAGTCCGCCCAGTCCGCTCGCCAGACGGGGCGGCCTCCGCTCCGCCTGCAAGCAGGGGCGGATTCCCCCTGGAGTCCGCCCATCCGCCCGCCTAGGGGTGGCATCCGCTCCGCCATCAATCAGGGCGGACTCCCCCTGGAGTTCGCCCAGTCTGCCCGCCAGACGGGGCGGCCTCCGCTCCGCCAGCAAGCAGGGGCGGACTCCCTCTAGAGTCCGCCCGTCCGCCCGCCAGACGGGGCGACCTCTATCCTAGCAGGGGCAGACTCCCCCTGGAGTCCGCCTAGTCCGCCCGGCGACAGGCGGCCTCCATCCCAGCAGGGGCGTACTCCCCCTGGAGTCCGCCCAGTCCGCCCTGCGACGGGTGGCCTCCGTCCTCTGCCAGCCTCCTGCCGCTTGCTTCGCCCGCCAGCCTGGAGGACTCATTTTTCCTGTCTTCCGAGTCCGCGCAGGTCGTCATGATGACTTTACTGGGCCACACTTCTAGTTGATCTTCCTCGGGCCTATAAATAGCCCCCAATGCCTCTCATTTTGGAGGGAGAGGAGACAAGGTGCAGTAGGAAAGCTACAGCTTGCCAGCAAGGTCTGCGGACTCAGTTTTCCAGTCCTGCACAGTTGATCAAGCAAGCTCTGCGGACTCAGTTTTTCAGTCCTCCTAGTCCTCCACAGTTGATCAAGCAAGCTCTGCGGACTCAGTTTTCCAGTCCTCCTCAGTTGATCAAGCAAGCTCTGTGGACTCAGTTTTCCAGTCCTCCATAGCTATTGGCTGCTTCTTTTCCTTAGCCTCTGACAACTCCTTGCTTAACCGCCAGCTTTCCCCTTTGTACACTTTATTGCTTTTTCATGTAAAGGTGCATTAGCAAGTTGTAATCTTGTTTCTTGATTAGAGAAAAGCCCGCCGCAAGAGTGGTATTTAAGCCACGGCGGGCGAAGTCTGTTGTTGCCGCTGCTAGCGGCCCCCTCTCTTGCTCTCTGCTCAGCAAGCCTCATTCTCTGCTAAGTAAGCTTGCTCCCTGCTCAACAAGCTTGCTCCCTGCTCAACAAGCTTGCTCTCTGCTCAGCAAGCCTTGCCCTCTGCTCAGCAAGCTTGCCCTCTGCTCAGCAAGCTTGCCCTATGCTCAGCAAGCCTTGCTCTCTACTCAGCAAGCCTTGCTCTCTACTCAGCAAGCCTTGCTCTCTGCTCAGCAAGCCTTGCTCTCTGCTCAGCAAGCCTTGCCCTCTGCTCAGCAGGCTTGCCCTCTGCTCAGCAAGCCTTGCTCTCTGCTCAGTAAGCCTTGCCCTCTGCTCAGCAAGCTTGCCCTCTGCCCAGCAAGCCTGTTCTCTTCTCACTTCTCCGCTGGTCGATCGTCATAGTAACTGTCTGCTCGACAGCTCCTGATCATCCTCCTCTTCTCATCAGCCTTCCCGGCTGCTCTCGGCAACCCTCTCCTCTGTCCCCACAACCCCTTTGACAAGCGCTTGCTCCACGCCCAGGCACTCAGAAGCTTCCTTCCTTCCTCTTCCCCCGCAACCTTCATCCTCTTCCTCTCCTAGCTTGTGAGATCGAACACTCCCACCGTGTTAGCTGCCCGGTGCCGTTTTTCGTGTATCAAAAGTTAACACGCGACCTTCAGATCCGAACAGACAGTGAACAGTGACAGTTAGCCATGACAGACCACCAACCAGCTGAGAACCTTTCTACAAGTCCCAGTGAAGATCTCTGGGAGGCTTTCGAGCAATCGCGCCGTGAGAATGCTCGACAATTCCAAGAAATCAACCAGATTCTTATTGCAATCACACAGCGATTAGACACTCATCCTACAACAGCCTCAGCTACTCTAGCTGCTCCAATCAATCCAGCATCCGAGACTCCTCAATCTTATCCTCCGGCTTGCCCACCGTTCTATCCTCCTTACACTCCAACCTTTCTGCAAGGGCCTGCAGCCCCTTTGCGGCCTCAAGATGAAGAGTTTTCAGCTTGTCAAAACTTCTTCTGGGGGGCAGCCCGGGAAAGTCCTGCAAGATTTCTCAACTTTCAGGGAAGTCATCCTTACCCATCAGCTCCTGCCTTTGCTCTTGCAGCAACTTTTCTCTTTTATTCCCCTACTTCCTTTGCAGCTACAGCTTATGCTCCCTTTAATCCTTATGTTGTAGGAGAACAAGAAGAGCCGTCACCGTTTATAGAGAATGTTCGTCACGAACCTACTCCAGCAAACTTCAGAGAGCCTCGACTGCCAATCTACACTAGAGAGACTGATCCAATAAAGCACCTTCAAGCCTTTGAATCGGCTGTTGCTCTCAAGACTCTATCAGATGCAACTAAGTGCAAGCTCCTTGTCACCACTTTTGATGGGCAAGTGAGGGACTGGTTATATGGCCTTTGTCCCCACTCCATCACTTCCTTCGTTGATCTGCGAAGAGAGTTCTTGCTCAGGTTCTCTACCTCAACCAAGAGAAAGGGTGGCCCTGAAGCCCTCTTTGAGATCAAGCAGTGCGGGAATGAAACTTGGTCTCAATTCGTTGATCGATTCTAGAGAGAGATTTTGGACATCGAGATTGTTGATCAAGAAATATACCGAGTGGCTCTTATCCACGGTCTCCGTGAAGGGCCTCTCAAGTTTGAAGCCAATGTCCGAGCGCCAAGAACATACCAAGAATTGATTTCCTTGGCCAACTCGTACATTCGGGGAGAAAAGAGCAACCCAGGCTTCGTCTCCAAGCTTACATCCGAGGATGATCTCTCTCGCAAGCATCCTCCAAGGTCTCCTCATAATCATTTTCCAACTCACTCAAGAAAGGAGAAAAGGTTTCAACGCCATCGATACTCCTTCCCGAGCCGTGATCATACTCAAGACCCATTGTTGCCACTAGCTCCGTCTTCACAAGCAACAGCAGTTCATCACCGACAAGACAATGACTTTCATGAGTCTGATCTCGATGAGGCCATGCAAAAAGTAATCCAGATTATGTAAGATAGGGCAAACTACAAGAAGCCTTATCGACCAGCTGATCAAAGGTCTAGAGACTCTGAACCATACTGTGAATTTCACAAAGAGTTAGGCCACCTAACAGAAGACTGTCGAGCACTCCGCCAGCTTGTGCAAAGGATGCTCCGACAGGATAAGATGTGTGACCTGCTTCCCAAAGAAGATCGCCCTGATCCAGTAACCTCGAAGGGCAAAGAAATTGCAGATGTTCCTTGCTCCTCAAAAGGAGTGAACCTAGTCAAAGAACCTCCTCTCCTCGTTGTTAACAACATTGTCGAATGTTTCGACGCTGACGATGAGGGTGTGCTTGGAAGGCTATTCTAAGCCAACAATGGACATCACTGCTCCACAAAGCTCCTCACAACCTTGATGAGCTATCTTACCTTTTGCCTTTACTCTTTTCAAACATTTTCATTTTGCAAAACACTTCTCAGTGTTCATTCTTGCTTTTCAGCATAGCTTTTATCAGAGATCTCATACTGACACAGTTCCCCTCTTGTGTTTCTTCCTCCTCTATTTTCTCTCTTTACCAAAGAGATCACTACACCAATGAGATATCACCAAGTCCAAAATGCTCCCTCCGTGGATTTTTTCTCTGGCACAACCGCTTCGACCACATATGGCGGGAGTATACTCATATGTGTAGTGGGAGCCGTTCAATCTACGATGTTGGGCTTCAGACTTTGGGTCCTATTCGACATCTGACACAGAGTGTGTGCTAGGGGAGCCCCATGTGTTAGCTCTGCTGTGCTTCACAGAGGATACATAACAGTTACGGTGATCTTTGCTTGACAAGCAATGTCGATCAAGCGTAGCCTTGTCTCTTTGATCATCTCACAACTGTGATGGCCGAACACTCTCTGGTACTCTCGATCCGTGCCTTCGCGGGTTCCCACAACTCCACTGATCAATCCATAGACAAGCAATAGGCTACTTGGCGGAACTAGTCTCATTGATCAGTGATGATTGTACCCGAGGTAAGAGAGCAGTGCATCTAGCGATCCTTCTCAGGATTCTCCTTGCTTTTATTTTTTGTGCCCTCTTTGAGGATGCGCGGCTAGCCTGCTTTGAGTAGGACTATACCCGGGATGACCATTCTCAGGCAAGCGATGCATAAGGCCTATGGGGAATACCTGTGGCAGCATCCAGCCTTCTTTAGTCACTTCCGAGTATGGACCTCTTTTTGTCAACTGCCTTCTTTCACAGGTGAACAGGTTAATCCGACCTCTCAAAAGGATTAGCAAACATCCGCTTTGCTTGTGCTCATCTCATATACATTGCTCGCTCAAGCTCTATCAGATGACGATTCACAGAGCTATTCTTTACTCTTATCAAAATCTAATGACGTCACATTAATCAAAGAATCTTACACTCCTTGATCATCAGGCCATGATATTGCAATTTAGTTAAGATGGGCAGAATTCGTCAAACTTTTTCTCTGCCGATATGATCATATCTATCAACAGTCACCACTCGACTCATTAATTTTGACTTCATGACATCTTTAATATAGCAAGAAGATTGCTATTCTGGTTTGACCATCATGTAATTGTCAGTAGAGTTCGTCAAGTATTTCCTCTGCTATTTGGTCATGTCCACCTTATCCCATCAACGGTTAACACCTGCGAGCCTCATCCAGGTACTTGCAGTTTAGTTCATTATGATATATATGCTGCTCACTCTTTTCTCTTTGCAGTTATCAACAGATGCTTGCAAGCTTCTTCACAGGTACTTGCAAGCTCCTCTCATACATTCTGTTTGCTTCTAACTCTCATTTTGCAGTGAATACCAGACATTTGCAAGCTTCTTCACAGGTACTTGCAAGCTACTTTTATGTCCCATTTTTGCTTCTAACATCACTTTTGCAGAGACGAGCAGACACTTGGAAAACCATTTCAGGTATTTGCGAGTTATCTCTCTTCTATACTTCTCTCCCACCTTCATTTTGCAGAAGTCAGTAGAAGACACATCTTCGTTTTGCAAAGACAAACTCAGGTACGCGTGAAGTGTACCTTCCATTTATGTCTTCGCTAACCTTTCCTTCGCAGGAAAAAGGCAGGCAATAACAACCTTCTTAGGAGAGACATCAGGTTCTATCTCCCCTTGTCTCTTCTTTCTTTGTGGTGGATCACGATTTTCATGGGTCTCCAACTTTTTCGAAGTTCCCTTCAGAACTTACAAAAGTGCGGGGATTATGTTAAACCAGAAATCGGCGATACTTCCCAAGGTAGCCAGCTGGCCAGCGCGACCTTCAGATTCTCCCTGGTGTTCGCGACAAGTCCAGGTGTAGGTGGGCAGTTTTCCCTGCCCGCCTAGGTCGTCTAGCAACCACATGTCCTACGGTGCAGCGGGATGTTCCCATAGCTCATCCTCACAGGCCATGCGGTTAGGCCTGCTAACCGTGCAACGTTCTTCCTTGCAGGAGGCAACCTGCCATCAGGATTCCACCCGCAAGGGGCGGGCTACCACAGATGTCCGCCAAGTCTGTGCAAGGCGGATTGCCAGGACCAAATTCGCCTAGGGGTGGCCTCTGCTCCGCCAGCAAGCAGGGGCGGACTCCCCCTGGAGTCCGCCCAGTACGCCCGCCAGACGGGGCGGCCTCCGCTCCGCCAGCAAGCAGGGGCGGACTCCCCCTGGAGTACGCCCGTCCGCCCGCTTAGGGGCGGCCTCCGCTCCGCCTGCAAGCAGGGGCGGACTCCCCCTGGAGTCCGCCCAGTCGCCCGCCAGACGGGGCGTCCTCCGCTCTGCCAACAAGCAGGGGCGGACTCCCCCTGGAGTCCGCCCAGTCCGCCGCCAGATGGGGTGGCCTCCGCTCCACCAACAAGCAGGGGCGGACTCCCCCTGGAGTCCGCTCAGTCCGCCCGCCAGACGGGGCGGCCTCCGCTCCGCCTGCAAGCAGGGGCGGACTCCCCCTGGAGTCCGCCCGTCCGCCCGCCTAGGGGCAGCCTCCGCTCTGCCAGCAAGCAGGGGCAGACTCCCCCTGGAGTCCGCCCAGTCCGCCTGCCAAACGGGGAGGCCTTCGCTCCGCCAGCAAGCAGGGGCGGAATCCCCTAGAGTTCGTCCGTCCGCCCGCCAGATGGGGCGGCCTCCATCCCATCAGGGGCGGACTCCCCCTGGAGTCCGCCCAGTCCGCCCGGCGGCGGGCGGCCTCCGTCCCAGCAGGGGCGGACTCCCCCTGGAGTCCTCCCAGTCCGCCCGGCGACGAGCGGCCTCCGTCCTCTACCGGCCTCCTGCCGCTTGCTTCGCCCGCCAGCCTGGCAGGCTCATTTTTCCAGTCCGCCGAGTCCGCGCAGGTCGTCATGATGATGTAACTAGGCCCCGCTTCTAGTTGATCTTCCCCGGGCCTATAAATAGCCCCCAATGCCTCTCATTTTGGAGGGAGAGGAGACACGACACAGGAGGAAAGCTGCAGCTTGCCAGCAAGGTCTGCGAACTCGGTTTTCCAGTCCTCCACAGTTGATCAAGCAAGCTCTGCGGACTCAGTTTTCCAGTCCTCCCAGTCCTCCACAGTTGATCAAGCAAGCTCTGCGGACTCAGTTTTCCAGTCCTCCCAGTCCTCCTCAGTTGATCAAGCAAGCTCTGCGGACTCAGTTTTCCAGTCCTCCACAACTGCTGGCTGCTTCTTTTCCTTAGCCTCTCACAACTCCTTCCTTAACCGCCAGCTTCCCCCTTTGTACCCTTTATTGCTTTTTCATGTAAAGGTGCATTAGCAAGCTGTAATCTTGTTTCTTGATTAGAGGAAAAGCCCGCCGTAAGAGTGACATTTAAGCCGTGGCAGGCGAAGTCTGTTGTTGCCGCTGCTAGCAGCCCCCTCTCTTGCTCTCTGCTCAGCAAGCCTCGTTCTCTGCTCAGTAAGCTTGCTCCCTGCTCAGCAAGCTTGCCCTCTGCTTAGCAAGCCTTGCCCTCTGCTCAGCAAGCTTGCCCTCTGCTCAGCAAGCTTTCCCTCTGCTCAGCAAGCTTGCCCTCTGCTCAGCAAGCCTTGCTCTCTGCGCAGTAAGCCTTGCTCTCTGCTCAGCAAGCCTTGTTCTCTGCTCAGCAAGCCTTGCTCTCTGCTCAGCAAGCCTTGCCCTCTGCTCAGCAAGCTTGCCCTCTGCTCAGCAAGCCTTACTCGCTACTCAGTAAGCCTTGCTCTCTGCTTAGCAAGTCTTGACCTCTGCTCAGCAAGCTTGCCCTCTTCCCAGCAAGCCTGTTCTCTGCTCACTTCTCCGCTGGTCGATCGTCATAGTAACTATCTGCTCGACAGCTCCTGATCATCCTCCTCTTCTCATAAGCCTTCCCGGCTGCTCTCGGCAACCCTCTCCTCTGTCCCCGCAACCCCTTTGACAAGCGCTTGCTCCAATCTCGAGCACTCAGAAGTTTCCTTCCTTCCTCTTCCCCCGCAACCTTCATCCGCTTCCTCTCCTAGCTTGTGAGATCGAACACTCCCTCCGTGTTAGCTGCCCGGTGCCGTTTTCGTGCATCAACAGAGGGGTTGGCTCTTTCTCCCTCTTGCGCTTCTAGTTCCCATCGAACTGTTGATGATGAACTTCAATAGCCTTATCAGCTGCAATCTGCGCCTCTACTCGGTATACGAGATCAGGGTAGCTAGGGAGGGTTTCCCTCATTAATATTGAATAGAAGCCGCTAGGACGAAGACCTCCCAAGGAACACTCCTCTTAACAGCTCTGGGTCGACACCTGGTATTTGGCAAGCTTTTGTAGAGAACCTGCAGAAGAAGTCCTTTAAAGACTCTCCTTCGTCCTAGCGGATACTTGATAAGTAGGAAGGGTCGTGGACGATCCTCTGATTTGCTATAAACTGATCCGCAAACTGTCTTGTTAGCTCTATGAAGTTGGCGATGGTGCCCACTCTCAAGGAGTGAAACCATGTGCCGGCCTACCCCTTAAGAGTGTCTGGAAACACTTGTCAGAGTAACTGATCAGGTGTGTTATAGATCCTCATAATGGTAGTGAAGGGTTGACATGTTCCAACGGATCGTCTGTTCCGTCGAACAACTCGATATTCAGCAGCTTGAATCCATGAGTAATTGGATGAGCCAAGATTTGTGGTGCGAGGTGGAGCTTGATAGAGTGGTCGATGAGTATTAATATCCCGTCGGCCCGCTTGCCGGTATACTTCTGCGATCACCTCCCGAATTTCTTACCGGGTGAACCTCTCGAGTGGGGGAAGTCGAGCCTTGTCTCCCCAATTGTGGTGGTGTCACCCAGTTTTAGTTCCTCTATGAGGCGGGTGAGTGGAGCTGGTGGTGTCAGAGTATCCTTCGGGCACCTCTTATCTTGATGGAGCTTCTTGCGCCCTGCCATGATTTGGCGGCGATGGGTTAACTGGTGCTAGAGGAGGAGCATGAGGTGTTAAAATTCAACAAACCGCAGACGCCCCCTTGGATACCCTGCTGAAAACTCAACAAACCGAAGGAGAATACGCCCACTTATATGTTGAAAGTTTTCCCGGATCGTGGAGTTAGCAGAGATTATCTCAACAAAGCAGTAACAACCAGCAACACATGCAGCACAAGCTTCTTTATTGATCAAGAGCAAACTTCTTTACAAGGCGAGACATACATGGCGAGACATGCTTCACCACAACCCAACACCGGGAGAGCAGAGACAGTTACAAAGACAGGAACAAAAAACAAGCCGCGCGGACTCAAACAATCAAGCCGCCGACCTACTGCTGTGGAGTCCGCTCAGTCCGCCAGGTCGCCAGACCGCAACCCAAGCCGCGCGGACTCACCCTTGTTCCAATGCTTAGCTCTTCACCGCCGGTCTGCACGCCGCCAGACCGCACAAGCTGCGTCACCAAATGGAACAGTCCGCCTGATGCAGGCGACCTCCTGAACCCCGAACCAAGTCGCCAAAGAGAAGACCGCCTGGTCGCTATCCGCGACTTGCTGTTTACCGCCTGTTGCTTAACCGCAGAGTCCGCACTGTCCCTGACCGCAATCAGAGCCAAGTCCTGGCTTTCCAGCGCTATCCGCACAACCTGCACAGCACAACCGGGTCAACTCTCTATCCGCGCGGACACAAAGTCCAGGCCGCAGCAACTTACGCGAGCTCAGATACTGTTCACTTACTTCGGTCTAGGTTCCGGTTCATCCTGATGTGACATGGGTCCTATTTATAGGCACGACGATGAGTATGGTCACCGCCCTAGTCGATAGGATCACCGCCACATCCCGCAGCAAGAACTTATGTGTCCGCCAGCCCGCGGACACACATGCCAGTTCGCCGCCCTGTGCAGATAGCCAGTCCGCCCCAGCTTCTCCAAGGCCGGACTCCAATATCCAGCCCGCCTTGCCGCCAGAGACCAAGCCAGGACCACCACAGCCGCTCCACAACAGCCGTATCCGCCATTCTGCGGACAAGGCATCAGCCCGCAAAACCCGAGCCCGCAACCGCGCCATCAAGGCACCTGCCGGACTCAGCGGATACCCGGCTATCGTCCGCATATCCCAAGTCCATTACCTCATTGCCAAGGCACCTCCGGACTTAGCGGACACGTCGATCCAGTCCGCTAACAACAGACCCCAGTCCGCGTATACAGCGAACTCCAGTCCGCTTCCCTGAGTCCATAACCTCATCACAAGGCTCAACCGGACTCAGCGGACTCTGGCTCCAGTCCGCACGCTCCTGCACAAGCAATTCTTCAGTCCGCATATCCCCAAGCTAGCACACAAGGCAACAGCACTTCTACTAAGCTTGGCGGACTGAGAAACCAGCCCGCGCTCCACTGCGCGATCTCCCCGGACTGAGCCTCCTGGACTTGGTTCAATTCCCACCAAGTCCAGCCCACTGGCCGCAAGGGCCAGTCCGCACTTACAGGCGGACACTGGATCTAGCCCGCCATACCGGGCGACCTCCAGTTCCTGTCCGCGCTGACCGGCGGTGTCCACGGCTTCCACTTGCCGCTCCACTAGAGCAAGACCAAGGCATCTGCCAAACCGGTCTGCCGAGCTCCAGTTCTTCAGTCCGCTTCAAGCCGGACTCCGCGGATAACATTCCTATCCGCCCGGTTACTTCCTGGGAGTAAACCGCCTGCTGAGCATACACTGGCCTGTCAGACCGCCGCTGCTGTCCGCGCAGTCCGCGCGAACAGACCGCCCAGGCCGCCACAGAGCAAACCGCCTGCAACATCCCTGCCGACCTAGCAGTCCGCCAACCCAGTCCGCGTAGTCCGCGCGGATAGGTTTCCCAAGCCTTCCATTCACCCACTTTCACTTCACAGAATTCAACACTCCCCCTTGAAGTGAGAAGTGGTGAATAACTCCAGCAGCTCCCGTAACCTTGCACCTGGTCCTTCCGATAGCATCTACGAAGAGATGTCCAAGACATAGTCCTCGCCCCGCATATCATGGACCATGAGGGAGCCCTCCAGCATCTCCCAAAAGGAGCCATGCTTCCCTCTGCCTTCTTCAGCTTCAACCTCCACTCATGCATCACAGGAGTATCACCAACTTCCTTGGACCCAGAAGCCCAAGCCTCGTTGCCTCTGAGAGAAGTCACCTCATCAGACTTGGTGTCAACCACCTCCTTGATTCTAGTGGGGTCATCACAGCCAGAAGTCCCTTGCTCGATCTGAGGGCTAACAAGGAAACACGGGACCAAGTCCGCCGTGTTCCCTTCGCTATATCGAGCTGGTGGCTTACTGATCCTCTTCGATCTCCGAAGAACCTGATCATGGCTAACCACCTCCGCTGCTTTTGAACCAGCTCCGTTCCCGGGCAAACCCGGAACAATGCTCCCTTTGTTCCCTGAACAAGACGCCTCCTTACTGGAACCAAGAGCACCTGGAGCAACGCTCCCCCTGCTACCTGAACCAGAAGACTCCCCTCTTGAACATGAACAGCCTGGAACATCGCTCCCCTTGCTTCCTGAACAGGAAGCCTCCGCCTTTGAGCCAGAAGGTCCTGGAGCATCGCTCCCCCTTCTTCCCGACTCTGACGCCTTTGCCCCGGAGCTAGAACAACCTGGAGCACCTGGTGACTCAGGCAACTCCACTTCCTTAGCAGCAGCCTCCTTCAGCCCATCATCTGACCTGCTTAACTCTAGCTCCACATAAGAGCTACCCCAATACAGCGTCAACTCATCAAAAACAATGTCTCTCGACACTATGAGTTTCTTCGTCGCAGGATCCATACACCTCCATCTTCTTCTCTGCTCATCATACCCTACAAAGACTAGCTTTGTCTTGAGAGCACCCGGAGAGTGTATATAGCAGGTAGATCCAAACACCTGAAGGTGCTTCACTGAGGGCTTCACTCCGAACATTAGCTCATAAGGAGTCTTTACTATGATCGGACTAAGAGGCATCTGGTTGATGACATGAGTAGCACAGGCTATTCCCTCCACCCAAAGAGCCTTCGGAACGCCTTTACTCCGAAGCCAACACTTGCAGGTCTCCGTTAACCAACAGATCATCCGGGCTGCAACACTACCCTGTTGTGAAGTATGTCCACAAGAAAGCTCCATCCGGATCCCTTGCTTCCTGCAAAAGCGTGAGAACTCGGTTGAGGCAAACTCACCACCGAAACTTGTCCTCAACACCTTGATCCTCCGGCCAAGCTGGCCTTCGACAAGCTTCTTGAACTCCACAAACAAGCGTACCATGTTGGACTTCTTCTTCATGAAGTATACCCAAGTATACCCAGAATAGTCATCAACCAATATCAGCATGAACCTGCTGCCTCCAAGACTGGTCGTGACGGTCGGTCCCACCAGAGCACAATGGACAACCGCCAATGGTGCATTACTCCTGGCTTGTGCTTTGTCGACCATGAAGCGATAGGCTCCACTTTCCTGACATCCCGCACACCCCCGACCATCGCCATAGGATGACAATCTAGGCAAGCCTCTTACGAGTCTTCTTTCCACCATTGCTTTCAGCTTGTCCATCCCTACATGCCCCAGTCTTTCATGCCAGATAGCAGCACTATCCTTGGCATCCAGCCGATCAGATCCAGAACTAGTTGAAGTCCCAACTACGTTCTTCTCCTTCCTCCCTACCTGAGCAACGTTCGCCGAGAGCAAGGTAACCTTGCACTCCTTCCGAAGATGACCTTGCTGCTTGCATTTATAGCACCTTGGTCCTTCCTTCCTCTTCTTATCACGCCTAGGAGAACAACTCCTTTCTTCCTGATATGAAGTAGAGGGACCATCATCCGCAGCAACCTTCACCTTCTTCCTGAACAACCCATCAAGGGAAGTCCAAACCTCCGCAGCTGACCGACATCCACTGATGTGGTCCAAGAGCTCCGATGAGATCACCTGCTTGAGAATAGACTCCGCTTTCGCATTTGCCTCCTTCCAAGCTCTCATCGCCTCAGCATTGCCAGCAGTATCCTCTTGTCTTCCTGCTCCGCATACAACCTCCCAAAGGTCCTCGCCAAGAAGAAAGCTCTTCATACAGGACTTCCACCGTTCACAGTTCGCCTCTGTAAGAAGATCAATACCAAGACAACTTGCATCCTCCACTGCCATGGTTCTACCACTGGTTTCCTCTTCAGAAGAGCAACTACTTCCATTGAGCACTGCTTGACCACTCCAACAACCTGGCTCTGATACCATGTTAAAATTCAACAAACCGCAGACGCCCCCTTGGATACCCTGCTGAAAACTCAACAAACCGAAGGAGAATACGCCCACTTATATGTTGAAAGTTTTCCCGGATCGTGGAGTTAGCAGAGATTATCTCAACAAAGCAGTAACAACCAGCAACACATGCAGCACAAGCTTCTTTATTGATCAAGAGCAAACTTCTTTACAAGGCGAGACATACATGGCGAGACATGCTTCACCACAACCCAACACCGGGAGAGCAGAGACAGTTACAAAGATAAGAACAAAAAACAAGCCGCGCGGACTCAAACAATCAAGCCGCCGACCTACTGCTGTGGAGTCCGCTCAGTCCGCCAGGTCGCCAGACCGCAACCCAAGCCACGCGGACTCACCCTTGTTCCAATGCTTAGCTCTTCACCGCCGGTCTGCACGCCGCCAGACCGCACAAGCTGCGTCACCAAATGGAACAGTCCGCCTGATGCAGGCGACCTCCTGAACCCCGAACCAAGTCGCCAAAGAGAAGACCGCCTGGTCGCTATCCGCGACCTGCTGTTTACCGCCTGTTGCTTAACCGCAGAGTCCGCACTGTCCCTGACCGCAATCAGAGCCAAGTCCTGGCTTTCCAGCGCTATCCGCACAACCTGCACAGCACAACCGGGTCAACTCTCTATCCGCGCGGACACAAAGTCCAGGCCGCAGCAACTTACGCGAGCTCAGATACTGTTCACTTACTTCGGTCTAGGTTCCGGTTCATCCTGATGTGACATGGGTCCTATTTATAGGCACGACGATGAGTATGGTCACCGCCCTAGTCGATAGGATCACCGCCACATCCCGCAGCAAGAACTTATGTGTCCGCCAGCCCGCGGACACACATGCCAGTTCGCCGCCCTGTGCAGATAGCCAGTCCGCCCCAGCTTCTCCAAGGCCGGACTCCAATATCCAGCCCGCCTTGCCGCCAGAGACCAAGCCAGGACCACCACAGCCGCTCCACAACAGCCGTATCCGCCATTCTGCGGACAAGGCATCAGCCCGCAAAACCCGAGCCCGCAACCGCGCCATCAAGGCACCTGCCAGACTCAGCGGATACCTGGCTATCGTCCGCATATCCCAAGTCCATTACCTCATTGCCAAGGCACCTCCGGACATAGCGGACACGTCGATCCAGTCCGCTAACAGCAGACCCCAGTCCGCGTATACAGCGAACTCCAGTCTGCTTCCCTGAGTCCATAACCTCATCACAAGGCTCAACCGGACTCAGCGGACTCTGGCTCCAGTCCGCACGCTCCTGCACAAGCAATTCTTCAGTCCGCATATCCCCAAGCTAGCACACAAGGCAACAGCACTTCTACTAAGCTTGGCGGACTGAGAAACCAGCCCGCGCTCCACTGCGCGATCTCCCCGGACTGAGCCTCCTGGACTTGGTTCAATTCCCACCAAGTCCAGCCCACTGGCCGCAAGGGCCAGTCCGCACTTACAGGCGGACACTGGATCTAGCCCGCCATACCGGGCGACCTCCAGTTCCTGTCCGCGCTGACCGGCGGTGTCCACGGCTTCCACTTGCCGCTCCACTAGAGCAAGACCAAGGCATCTGCCAAACCGGTCTGCCGAGCTCCAGTTCTTCAGTCCGCTTCAAGCCGGACTCCGCGGATAACATTCCTATCCGCCCGGTTACTTCCTGGGAGTAAACCGCCTGCTGAGCATACACTGGCCTGTCAGACCGCCGCTGCTGTCCGCGCAGTCCGCGCGAACAGACCACCCAGGCCGCCACAGAGCAAACCGCCTGCAACATCCCTGCCGACCTAGCAGTCCGCCAACCCAGTCCGCGTAGTCCGCGCGGATAGGTTTCCCAAGCCTTCCATTCACCCACTTTCACTTCACAGAATTCAACATGAGGCACTCCCAAATTCCTGAGCAGAGCAAGCATTTCAGTTTGCTGCTCTTCCATTTGTCGAACTCGCCCCTCGAGGGCGGTGATAGGTGCAAATGCGGCTTCTGCCTCCAACGGTATGCTCACAAGTGAGCATGAGCGTGCCGGTTTAGTGCGTCCATCGGGGACAGATCCTTCAGTAGTGCAGTCGCTTCTTTTTGCCATTGAAGCGGAGCTTGGATGTTGTAAGAAGGTAGGTCTTGGCTTTTGAAGGATGTTGGGAATCGTGGTTCCCACAGACGGCGCCAAACTGTTGTGGACTAACTCGGCGTCCCGGTCGAAGCGGAACAAACTGGATTGCCTTAGCTCTCGGGACGGTCGATCGTGCACAGAGTCGATGAAAATATCAAGTTGACACAAGAGACTTTAACGTGGAAAAACCCCCTCAATCGGGTAAAAAACCACATGACCGGATCTGTGCCGGTCAAAGTTTGCTATTAGCTTACGGTTATAATATGCTTGGAGAATCGAGGGTGACATGCCACTCCTCATTACAACTTGGTGGTGAGAAAGAATTCTATGACTCACGTAGGGCAACAGGCTGCGCCGAAGCAGTTTTGGTTGCAAGGAGGAGCCTAAGAGTGCGTGCTTGTGGCGACTATCTTATTCCGTGAGCTGCGCGCTTTGGGACTTGAGCTTCTCTGATGTTCGCTGGTGACTTGGTGGCGGCTCGGTCGCGGTCTGAGGGTGGCCCGAAGGTGGATGGGAGACGATGATCTGGCAGAGCTCTGGCTTAAGGAAGAAGAATGCTCGGAGGAAAAAGTTAGAAAATGAGGAGCCCTGATGTTCCTTTTATAGGCTACAGGAGGTGGTTACGGTGGTTACGCGGTTATCCGCATACCGTAACCACCCGCATAAATGATTTTAGTATAGGTTTAAATGCGCACATCCAACTATTGGGATATAATTTAATTAATAATAAAAGAATAATTAAATTCCTCCCCACTAACCCGATGGTTAGTGGGCAGTTATGCACAGATCAGACGCGATGGAGGCTCCATAGTGATCGAACGGTGGCCAAGCTGCAACCGGCGACGACCTGACGGTAAAACGGCGGCGGCGGCCAGCAGCGGTAGTTATTGGGGGAGATCATGAGAAGCGGGTTGACTAGTGAAACCCATGATCTCCATAATAGGAGATATCATGGGGGAAGATTGGTTAAATGCACCCCTAAGGCTTTAAATGAGGTTTCATCCCCATCAATGACCAAAAGAACTTTGTTGTATCTTAGATAGTTTTTTTTCTCTCCAAGATTGTACCAGTTGTATCTGAGCGATTATAGTCATGGTTTAGAAATTTTAGTTACTTCTGGGTTGAATACATTTATATTTTAAAGTTATATCTTATATATTGTATCTTAGAACTTAGAGAACTTTTGAAAGTTGTTTAACTTAAGGTTAGCTAATCACCTAGAGAGAGGGGGGGGGGGGGGGAGTGAATATGTGTTTGAGGTTTTCTTAGTTCTTTTGTTGATTTCTAAGATGATCTATCTAGAGCTTGTCCTTAGCACCTGCAATAAAACAGAAAACAAGCACACAACAAACACACAAAGATTTATAGTGATTCCTCAATTGGGTACATCCACTTTCCCTCCCACATATCCAACTAATTTGTTGGACTATGCACAAACTCAATCAATATGCTCATCAGAGCTTACACCTCAGGCCCTTAGCCTTACACACAGGTTCACTTCAGAATCCAAACTCAGAACCACAAGGGTTCCTACCTCAGAGCCCTGCAGAGCTCCTACAGCTCAGTGATCCACTGATCACCTACCTCATCCTTATTTCTAAGGCCCACAACTCAGGCTCTTCAGCCCTACAACTCAGGCTCTTCAGCCCTACAACTTCAGGCACATAGCCCTACTCTCAGAGTGTTGCGACACTCCTACAACTAAGTACCCTTCCAGGTAACTATAAATTAGCCTCCTCCAAGGCCTACAACTCAGTGACACACTTGCCACCTACAGCTCAGTGACTCTCCAGTCACCTACCTCAGGCACAAGGCCCTACACTCAGGCTGGGAGGACATCCCTACCTCAGATCCACACTTGGATCCTACCTCAGAGAGAAGCACTCTCCTACCTCAGGTAATTAAGCCATATAACTCAGATCCACTCTTGCATCCTACCTTAGTACCCCAACAAGGCACCTACCACAGTGACTAATTAGTCACCTACCTCAGGCACAAAGTGACCTACACTCAGATTCAGATAAACTAAATCCTACAGGAAATAAATTAGGAAAAATGAAGAACTAACTCAGATATAAGTCTCTGAGTCTACCTTACTGGACTGAGCAGATATCAGTCCAGCACTCTTGCTATAGAAGGAATTAGTCTACCTACCACAGTGACTAATTAGTCACCTACCTCAGGCACAAAGTGCCCTACACTAAGATTCAGATAAACTAAATCCTACAGGAAATAAACTAGGAAAAATGAAGAACTGACTCAGATATAAGTCTCTGAGTCTACCTTACTGGACTGAGCAGATATCAGTCCAGCACTCTTGCTATAGAAGGAATTAGTCTTCCTCTACAACTAACTCTTTTCTGCTGCACAGATGAACAACTATCAGCTTGCTGAATAGATGAATCAGCTTCTTTTTTCTGGAGAGAACAATCTTGTTGAACTTGAAGAGCTTCAGCTATCTTCCTTTACCTTCTGGCTATCTCTGTTGGACTTGAGCTTTCAACCTTAATGGAGAAGAAGATGTCCAGCCACCTCTAGTTTTCTTTTGTATTTTCTGCTTTTGCTCTTCGTTGCCCTAATCCCCTTTTCTTTTTCTTTTTTTTATATGCACTAATTTGAATCAATGACATAAATGTGTGTGGGCCCAGCCAAGGATTTGTGAGCCCCTCCTCCTTCAGAAAAGGACAAAGCAGCTTTTGGCGCCACTGCAACTTTCCCGCAACGGCTACATGTAAGTTGACTTTGATGACGTCACCAATAGTCATCACCATCTGAATTTAGAAAATATTTCAGAAATTCATAAAGCATTGAGTGATGTTAAGTCACTCAACGCCATCTGTCTTGGCTCTCAGCGTTTCTGGACTTGTGAATTTTCTCTGGATTTGTCTCAGCGGTTCTGTCTCAGCTGTCTCAGCGGTTTCTTATTAACAGTTGAGACAAGCCTCTATCTCAGTGCTTTATTCTCAGCGGTCTCAGCGCTTTATTCTTAACTGTTGAGACAATCTTCTGTCTCAGAGCTTTCTTCTCAGTGGTCTCAAGTCTTTCTTCTCAGCTGCTGAGACAACCTTTTGTCTAAGTGATTTCTTCTCAGTGGTCTCAACGCTTTTTGCTCAGCTATCTCAGCTGTCTCAGTGCTTTTTTCCTTAGTCAGTTTTTCTGGCTTTAGCTGCGTTCGACGATCTGTGAGCTGAGCTCAATGAATTTAATCTGAACTAAGCTCTTGAATTTAGCTCAAGGAGTGGCGAGCTGAGCTCGACAATCTATGAGCTGAGCTCGATGAACAGCAACCTGAGCTCGATAAATTCTGAACATCAAGCTTCTGAGTTTAGCTCAAGGAATGGTGAGCTGAGCTCGATGATCTGTGAGCTGAGCTCGACGAACTGTAAGCTGAGCTCGAGGAATTTTGAGTTTTCCACCAAACTAATTTTCTTTACTTGTACAATCATGGACTACCTTCATGCATGAAATAAAGCACACATCAAATACATTATGCTCCTTAACATGATTGGTGATGCCTCTTCAAATCCTGAGGAATATTGTAGGGCACAATTCCCAACAACCTCCCCCTATTTGAAGAAGGCAGAACACCCATCCATACTAAGGTGCATCAACACAAGAAATATCATGATAGGTTTAATGAAACATTATCATGACAACTAGCTATCCTAGTACATGATAACTCCCCCTAGATGAGATGACTTACCAGTATGATTGAAAGATCAATGATACAGGTGAATTATCAATCATTGACAATGCGATAGTATGATTTACAACAAAAGCTTTATTAATCATTTACAAGGTACACATTTTGATTAATATCTATGTAATCATTAACTTAGCCAAACAACAGTAGCAAACTTGTGATTACATGATATCTATGAAAGAACAACATATTTATTTATTACAGATATACAACTAAGAGTTGCATTATACATTAATCACATCAATATAGTTAGGTCCAACTCATATTAATTTCATTGATAAAGATTTGATGTTGCTACACTGTTGATATTCATTACAAGACATTGAATAAGTGTTTAAAGAACCCTAAGTCTTGCAGCCTCATATTAGTTTCGTTTTGATGAACTAGAATTAATATCCTTGGAAGCAACAGTCTTCTTCAAGTTTTCAGCTTTGTTCCCCTGCCACTTGAAGTAAAGGAATGACTTTGGAATATATCTGGGAGACATTTTCTTGGGGTTGCTCTTCCTTACCAGATTCTCTTTGAATACTCTTTCCATTAGGGAATTCCTTTCCAGATGCTTTATCCATTCCTCAGAAGGATATACACTATCAATATTCTTTAAGATTTGTCCATGGCTTACCCAAGCATTGATAATGATGGATTTAGAGGCATCACTTAGCTTTTCATGATCCGGATCATCTCTATTCTCATCTCTCCTCTTTTCCATGAACTCTTCAGCCAATTGAGTTTCTTCCCTCTTTCTTCTGGCAGCAAGCTGTGCATCCTGTGCAATTCTAGCTTGTGCTGGGAAGTCTAGGTCCTCTGGACTCTTTCTATCTAGGAGGCGCAGGTGTAGTGCCACCCTGGTGCCTTGAATTATATTGAAAGCTTGATCTTCAATGAGTGCTGCTCCCTTAGCATGGCTGCTCTCCCCCTTTATGCCTTCTTCAGATATGCTCTTTTGCAGTAAAGTGGTGTTGACTTCATTCTTTCTTGATATAGATTTGAATATTCTCTAATTTTCAGCAAGCAACTCATCTTTCAGAAGTATTGCCTCCTTCATAGATTGGAAGGCAACATTGGTGACATGCTGATTTACATGATCTACTGCACCCTTGATCACCTCATCAGTTGCACTCATATAATTCTTGACATATTCTATGTCAGTTGCAGAGAGTTTTTGGCTTGTGTCCAAGGATTTCATGAGGGTGGTCTGTTTGATGCCAGCAGTTCCAGCCCTATCAAACCAGGTGGTGACCTGTTTGTTTAAGTGAGAGGTTTCTTATTTATTTTCATTGACTTTGGTTGACAAGTCATCCCTCAGTTTGACAACTGATTGATCAACATTCTCCTTGAGGGTTGTGGTCTGAGCATCCAAGAGTGCTTTGATTTTGTTTATAAATTCCTCATTGGAGATGGGAGTAGATGAAGTATGGCTCATAAGAGCAGATACAATATTCTGAGCAGGGATCTGAGAATGCTCCCCCTCAACTACAACACCTATAGTAGTAAACATTTCCTTAGCTAAAACTGTATTAACACTACTAATTAAGAGAGTTTGAGTATTACCTGTAGTGGGTGCAGACTCAACTATTCTGTTGATAACTTGATCCAAGTTTGTCAAATCTATCTGATCATAAACCCCTTAGACAGAGCATCCTTCTCTGGGCTTGACCTATCAAGATAAGTATCTAAAACTTTAGGAGACTCATGGTTATCTTCTGTAGTAGGCATACCATCAATTACAGCTACATCATCAGTATCTGCCATATCTGTCTCATCTTCTGCAGCAGCCTCTTCTTCATTGCCAATCTTTGATACTTGTCCTGACCTAGGGCTGGCATGGATTTTATCAACATGCACAATAGTATCCTGGAGTTAAATGTTTGCAGAGGATTGACTGAGTGATAAGTCAACCTGCAGACCAACATCAGCTGGAGAGGATGATCTAAGCTCTGGTTTAGAGCTGAAAGTTCTTTCTTACTCAGTAGGTTTCTTCCTTGTACTCTTAGAGGAGTCCTTTATTTTTGAAGGTTGGTTCATTGGTAGGATCCTAGTGAATATGTCCAAAGTCTTTATGTCCATTCTTTTTAGGTAGTGAATCTTCACCTCATGTTCCTGTTTGAAAGTATTAGGATAGGTGTTCACTAGGTATAAGGAAAGAATTCTACTTATGTTTGGAGAGGGTATATAGTCTACTAATCTCTGATAGATGAGAGAAGACCATGAGGTCTTTCTAATCAGGATAATTCTGGTCATGACATCAAATATGGACCTGGAGATAGTGTAATGTGATCCAGGTTTGCAGATAAGGGCTTTACCTACAATATCTGCTAGCAGTTTGCCTCTCTGATTGAAGAATTTCCTTTTAAGAGACCCAGATTTGACCTCATTGTATCCACACCATCTGAGAGCATTGTCTCTGTCCGTGACGTCGGGCTCTACTTCCTCGTTAGGGTTGACAGAGGGTATATGAAGGGCCTTTCCCAGTCTCTTAGGGTTTACCTTTATTTTGATATCCTCAATCTTAGACTTGAGAGAGTTTTGAGAGGAGGACACTTTAATGTTCGAGAAGAATTCCACTACCTCCTTTTTAAGAATGGTGGAGGGTTCAGAAAGGGTGTATTCCAAGCCTGCGACCTCAATCATCCTTAACACAGCCTTAATCTCAGGGGAGGCATGACTGAATCCATCCCTCACAATTTCATATCCTTCCTAGAGCTCCTTGATGACATTTGGCACCATTGAAATAGTGCGGCAAGACGCTGAGAGGGTTTCAGTCTTGACGGCTAGGGTTAAGGGTTTTAAGAGTGGATTGACCTTTCGTTTCTTGTCGCCTTTATATTTATACCGAAAAAGTTTAATTATCTTATTATCTGAATGACCAATTAAGTATTTTAGCTTTATCTTGTACATTTTGTTTTTAATGGGTTGTGTTACGCTTCTTGTTATGAAGTGGAATATTTAGCAATTCTATTTTACCTCTCATCTTTTCTTCTATTTGTTCCATGCTTGTTTAATTTGTGGCTTCTCTTACTGATTGGATGTACAATTTATTTGACTTAGTAAAAATTTTATTAATGTTAAATAGAAGGAGACCTAACATGTTAATGAGCCAGTTCTATTGGCACTCCAATTTATACATTGGTTTACCTTAAAGCTTACTAATAAGTTATTTGAATTTTAGAGTAAAGCCTACAAAAATTAACAGTGTAGATAATTGAATCACTATTTTCTATTTGGTGTGCTTGATTAGGTTCAGCCTGAGCACATCCAACATAACTTAACAACTAGCAAATTTAATCCCTATATAAGAGAGAGAGAGAGACTTATCTTGAGGCTTGCTTCCTCTAGCTTTTGAGGATTACATACTTGACAGCCTCAACGTTAATTTGTTGCTTTTACTGGAGCATATTCCTAGAGCAACTATCCTATCCCAGACATTTGCCTGGAACACCCATTGTCCAAATACCAAGTCTTAATTGGACAGGTACTTGGACTATCCTGCAAAACAGAATTCATTTACCCTTAGGCACCCAATGATAATTGGGTCCTAAGTTCTTATTAGCATTATAAAATATCTGCCCAACTCTCTGCCTAGGCTAAGCACCTTTCTGTCCACTGGCCATATTCATGTTGTGCCAACAATCGATGGCAAAATGGCCCACCTTCCCACAACACCAACATATATGAATGTTATACCTTCTCTTCAGGACATCACATAATTGCTGTCCATGAGAGAAATGAGCTGCTCTAGATTTTGCTGGATGAGCATAGCATGATGCAGCTTCCTTCTTCCTGAGTGAAGGTGCTGAAGATCTAAATACAACTGGTCCAGAATGGGCAAATTGTATTTTTGGAGCCTGCCATTTAGTGGACTCTTTAATCTTTTTAGATAAAGGATACTTAGATCCAATTCTAAAGAATTTATCCTGAGGATTCTGGCTAGAGTGGATAACATCACTCCTTCTGAGATCATGTGTCTTTACCCCACTGGTAGAGCACACATTAAATTGATCCTTGAGAGGAGATCCAACCTTGACAGTTCTAGAAGGTGAATTTGCCTTTTGAAACACTGTCCTCTTATCAGGGAATTCAGATTTGAATTGATGATTTATGTGATTAATACCTAGTTTTTTAGGGACTTGACAAGTTGCAGCTTTTGGCAACTGACCCTGTGACTGAGAAGGGTTAATCACAATCCCCAATCTCTTTGTGAACTTTTATTCCAGATATCCAATATGCTTTTTCTTCTCTTCAAGAAGCAAATTCTGACACTCAAGACTTTTTTTAAGTTCAGATATCTCGTGACTTTTCTTATAGAACTCAATAGATTTATTGTTATAAAGAGTTTTATAAGGCTTTAGGACTTCTATCTCCTTGTCTTGCCTTTTGGCAAGAATTCTGCTCTTCTTTAGAGCATCTAGGAGTAGTCCATACTTATCAATCAATTGATTAACATCAGTCTCAGATTCTGAGCAATCTTTATCATAGGATGAAGATGCACCGGTATCTGGACTGGTCTTATAGTCAGAGGAAGATGCAGAATTGGAAAGAGGTTGTACCTTGATTGATTCTGAATCTAGCTGACTTCTTTCTTCTTTAGTCATTGCCATCATACCATGGCATCCATAGTCTTCTTCATCCTCCTCATTGTCACTGTCTGAGTGTGATAGAGGGGCCCTGATTCCTATCCTGGCAGCAGGATATTTCTCTTCTTCTTCTGGATCAGCAGCAGATATCAGCCCTATATAGGATTCTTCCTCTTCATCTTTAGATTCTGAGGAGGAAAAATCTATCCAGCTTCTCTCCTTCTTAGTCACAAATGAATTCTCTTTCTTCTTGTCCTTGTGGTGATGGTGATGATTTTTCTTCTTCTTCTTCTTCTTCTTCTTCTTATCTTCTTCCTTTCTTTTGACTGGGCAGTCAGCAATGACATGCCCAACCATGCTGCAACAATAACAGATGACATTAGAAGAAATCTATTTACTAATTTTATGGACATACCTATCATCCTTGGATGACTTCCTGTGATAGGAGGATGAGGATGGCCTACTCCTCCAGTCCTTCTTCTTTATGAACTTATGAAACTGCCTGGAGAAGACAACTAGATCTTTATCAGACATGTGGTTGTCTGATGAGCTTAGCTCAGAATTTTTTGAGCTAGATTCAACTTCCCTTCTTGGTGGTGATGGAGTCTTTCTTCTGCTTCTTCTTGGGGCTTCTGCCTTGAATGCCACAGACTTGTCCTTGGTCTTGAATTTATTGCTCTTCTCCTCTTCTTGTCTAGCAGCCATCTACATTTCATAAGATAACAACTTTCCAAATAAAGTTGGTGGAGGAGTGTCTGCCAGCTTAGCCATTTCCCTAATGACACAAATCTCGATGTCCCAATCTTTAGAGAGAGATCTAAGGAACTTGTCATTTAGCTCATAGCTGCTGAAGACTCTACCATAGGTTCTTAGTTCATTTATTATCCTAAAGAGCCTTTCAAAACAGTCAGCTACTTTTTCAGTTTTGCTTCACTTGAAAGCCTCATACTCTTGATTGAGCATGAACTTTCTATCATCTCTAACTTCCTTAGAGCCTTCCATGTATATCACAAGGGTGTCTCACATTTCCTTGGAGGTCTTACAGTGTACAAAATTTTGGAAGGTTGAATCATCAATGACACTAGTTATAATATTTTATGTCCTTTTGTCCATGGTGGATAGAATTACCTCATCTCTGTCCATTTCTGAATAAGCCTTAGGTACTCTCACAGTTGGATTTATGGTGGAAGCCTTTGTGGGGATAAAGGGGCCTTCCACTACTGTTACATAGATCATAGTGTCAGATGCTTCCATGAACAGTCTGACACTTTTCTTCTAGAGGCCAAATCCTTCCTTCCTGTAGATGGGTTGCTTCATGGCCCCTAGCTACTTATAGTTCATTCCTGACCCCATAATTTTATTTTATAGCTAACCTTGGAGGTATACTCAGATTGTTAAATCCTTTTTTAGAAACCTCCCTCTGATACCACTTGAAAGTTATTTAACTTAAGGTTAGCTAATCACCTGGAGGGGGGGGGGGGTGAATAGGTGTTTGAGGTTTTCTTAGTTCTTTTACTGATTTCTAAGATGATCTATCTAGAGCTTGTCCTTAGCACCTCCAATAAAACAGAAAACAAGCACACATCAAACACATAAAGATTTATAGTGGTTCCCCAATTGGGAACATCCACTTTCCCTCTCACCTATCCAACTGATTTGTTGGACTAGGCACAAACTCCAAAAATATGCTCCTTAGAGCTTACACCTTAGGCCCTTAGCCTTACACACAGGTTCACTTCAGAACCCAAACTCAGAACCATAAGGGTTCCTACCTCAGAGCTCTGCAGAGCTCCTACAGCTCAGTGATCCATTGATCACCTACCTCAACCTTATTTCTAAGGCCTGCAACTCAGGCTCTTCATCCCTACAACTTCAGGCACACAACCCTACTCTCAGAGTGCTATATCACTCCTACAACTCAGTACCCTTCCAGGTACCTACAGCTCAACCTCCTTCAAGGCCTACAACTCAGTGACACACTTATCACCTACAGCTCAGTGACTCTCCAGTCACCTACCTCAGGCAGAAGGCCCTACACTTAGGTTGGGAGGATAACCCTAACTCAGATCTACACTTGGATCCTACCTCAAAGAGCAGCACTCTCCTACCTCAGGCAATTAAGCCCTATAGCTTAGATCCACTCTTGGATCCTACCTCAGTACTCCAACAGGGCACCTACATCAGTGACTAATTAGTCACATACCTCAGGCACAAAGTGCCCTACACTCAGATTCAGATAAACTAAATCCTACAGGAAGTAAATTAGGAAAATGAAGAACTGACTCAGTGATAAGTCTCTGAATCTACCTTACTGGACTGAGCAGATATCAGTCCAGCACTCTTGTTGTAGAAGGAATTAGCCTTCTTCTACAGCTAACTCTTTTCTGCTGCACAGATGAACATCTATCATCTTGCTGAATGGATGAATCAGGTTCTTTGTTCTGGAGAGAACTATCTTGCTAAACTTGAAGAGCTTTAGCTATCTTTCTTTGCCTTCTGGCTATCTCTGCTGGACTTGAGCTTTCAAGGTTAATGGATAAGAAGATGTCCAGCCGCCTCTAGTTTTCTTTTGTATTTTCTGCGTTTGTTCTTCATTGTCCTAATCCCCTTTTCTTTTTCCTTTTTATATGCGCTAATTTGAATCAACGACATAAATGTGTGTGGGCCCAGCCAAGAATTGGTGAGCCCTACCTCCTTCAGAAAAGGATAAAGCAGCTTTTGGCTCCACTGCAACTTTCCTGCAATGACTACATGTAAGTTGACTTTGATGACGTCGGCAATGGTCATCACCATCTGGACTTAGAAAATATTTTGGAAATTCATAAAGCGTTGAGTGATGTTAAGTCACTCAATGTCATCTGTCTTAGCTCTCAACGCTTCTGGACTTGTGAATTTTCTCTGAATTTATCTCAGCAGTTCTGTCTCAGCGGTCTCAGTGGTTTCTTATTAACAGCTGAGACAAGCTTTTGTCTCAGTGCTTTCTTCTCAGCGGTCTCAGTGCTTTATTCTTAACTACTGAGACAATCTTTTGTCTCAGAGCTTTCTTCCCAGCGGTCTCAACGCTTTCTTCTCAACTGTTGAGATAACCTTCTGTCTCAGTGCTTTCTTCTCAGCAGTCTCAACGCTTTCTTCTTAGCTGTCTCAACGCTTTTTGCCTTAGACAGTTTTTCTGGATTTAACTGCGTTCGACGATCTGTGAGCTGAGCTCAACGAATTTAGTCTGAACCAAGCTTCTGAATTTAGCTCAAGGAGTGGTGAGCTGTGCTCGACGATCTGTGAGCTAAGCTCGACGAACTGCAACCTGAGCTTGATAAATTCTGAACATCAAGCTTCTGAGTTTAGCTCAAGGAACGGTAAGCTGAGCTCGATGATCTGTGAGCTGAGCTCGACGAACTGTAAGCTGAGCTCAACGAATTTTGAGTTTTTCACCAAACTCATTTTCATCACTTATCCAATCATGGACTACCTGTATGCATGAACTAAAGCACACATCAAATACATTATGCTCCTTAGCATGATTGGCGATGCCTCTTCAAATACTGAGGAACATTGTAGGGCACAATTCCCAACAACTTTGTTGTATCTTAGAGATTGTACTAGTTGTATCGGAGCAATTATAGTATTTGCTGAGAGATTTTAATTGTATCTGAGATTGAAAAAGTTGTATCTCAAAGTTGTATTATAGTGTATCTGAGCAATTATAGTATTAACTTAAAAATTTTAGATGCATTATAGTGTATTTAACCGATTAAAACATGAAATGTTTGTAACAGAACATTGATTACATATTAATCTCATATATTTTGGTGGATCCTTCAGTAAATATCTGAGTTTAATTTTTTCATTGACTGAAATGAATATTCTTTGAGTTAAAATTGTAATGTATTAGCTATTTTTTGTAATATCCTACATTAAAAAGTAATCTTTAAATTATTTTTTATATCTGAGATAGAAATGAAATCTCTCTGCTACTTACATATGTAATATAATATGCATGTATATTTTAATAATTAGCATAAATATTTCCTAAAAAATAGTTAAGGAAGAAATTTTAAAAGCCACGCGTCAGAATCAGCCAAGCTTTTAAAAGCCACGCGTCCGAATCAGTCAAACCCCGGACGATGCTCTTCGTCCGGGATGCGGACCAAAAAATTTCCCTCGACGTATAATTTCCCTAATTAGTAAAAATTTATTGACTCGACGAGAATAATCTAAATTCATAATCTATTTTACAAAAATTCTTGAGCCTCCGCCACTGCTAGCCAGCCAGGGTAGAACATATAGATTTAAATGAAGCATATAGATTAATTAGAAGAAGAAGAAGAAGGATAAATAGTAAGTAAATCTGACCTCGTATAAATGGAGCCTGAGAGATAACACGAGGGAGAACAAAATTAATACCTTTGATGTGGGCGAAATTGGAGACAATGGTGGACAAAGGGTCAGTTTGTTTCGGTGATGGCGGTGGCAAAATGAGTTGTGGGAATGAAGTTTTAAGAATTGAGCTGTGGGAATGAAGTTTTTTAAAATGGAGAAACAATTTGGTAAAACAGAAGTGACAAAGCTTTTCAGAATGGAGAAACAGTTTGGTAAAATAGCGGTGACCTGTTAATTTATATTATCATATTCAACATTTAATTCTCACACGATAAATATACCACTCATGTTAAGCCCTATTTTTTTAATTACTGAAATAATAAAATAACATAAATATCATAAGCAAATAATAACAACTTTAAACACTTTTACACAATAATATTTAGTCAAAAACCTGTCCCGTGAATGAAAGCAAGAAACATTATTGCAGATCTCTATCTTCAACTCGCAAACATGTGCATCACCTGTAAATTACGACCAATTAGAATAGCAAGAATACAAAATTTTAAATTTAGTTATTATGAGAAATAATGAAATTTTAATTATCTATTAGCACAATGTATTGGATCTGTAATTGCATCTCGTAATGCATACATCTCTGTTGTCCCTAACGCTCCTACTCTGACGCATGTCAATTGATCCACGTCGGTCTGTTCTAATTTCATTGGCCTCTGGATATACCAAATTGTCATCTTCGTCACAAACAATGAAATCATGATCCGCATTTGATGAATTTCGGCGAATGAAATTATGAACTGTCATCGTAGTGACAACAATATCCCGCTATCTATCGAAGCTGTATTGCGGCATATCACGAAGGATTGCCCACTTTTTTTCCAAATACCAAATGTGCGTTCTATGACACTACGCAGGGATGAGTGTGCCTGGTTGAACCTTTCTTGATGTCCTCGAATAGGACAACCACGTGCAAAATTTCTAGATGATAACGCGTTTCTAAGTAAGACTTTAAAATTCCTCTTTCCAAAGGATACCATGCATTAACCAAGTAGTATTTGTCTGCAAACAGTAAAACAGAGTTTAATTCAAATTTATAAGCTAGCAATGTTCTCATGTGGTTTTTTTAAATTACCTGCAGGAGGGTGGGGAAAATTCCAGCAAGGTTCTTTTGTGGTTTTTTTTTAAAAATCTGACTATCATGCGCTGAACCCTCCCATCCGGCCATGACGAATGTGAAACACATGTTGAAGTCACATATAGCCATAACATTTTGTGTCGTCACCCAATGCCGACCAATATATCTAACTTTATTTTCCGGAGAAATCCGAGCATCGACGTGTGTTCCATCTATTGCGCCAATACAATCTTTGAAATATGGCATGTAACGAGAATCGTGCAAAATCTGTGGTGGAATATTTTTGAATTCCCTGTCGATTGCATCTATCATTTTCATCGACATGTTGGCTATCACATTGATGCCCCCGGAAATGAATCTACTAATAGTCTCCGTCGAATGTTGAAATTGTTTTGACGCTTGTCTGACCGTACAATTCTGTGTCATCACATATAAGGTAATTGCAAGCACCTCATGTGCAGTTGTTCGACTAGAGCCACGCAACCCAATTTGTTCGAGAAGTAAAGTTAAGAGATCAAAAAAAACTTCTTTTGACATTCTAAACATATTGTGGAATCTAGCTGGATGACCCCTTATTAACTCCACAAGCCATTTATGTCCTGTATGTGATGATGTCATGCGTGGGGTTTGAGTTTGATATAATGTATTATAGTCATGCGTCAAACATATAGTGGTATTCAGAAGCATCAAGTAGTAAGCATTTCCAAGAAGAATTATCGAACAATTCTGTATTTGTTTAGAATCATCAATCATGTTATCCGTATTTTCATCAATTACTAAATGAAAATTTTGATCATCCATATTCAAAACTGCAACAAAAAAAATGTGTTAACATTATATACAATAGATGAACCAACAAAACTTACAAATGCTTAAAATATGATCTTATATTATTGCATACGTCACAAGAATCAAGAGATTCCATATTTTTGAAATTGTAATTGCACTGCACAAGAGAAGCTTTAAACACCAAACAGATGGCAGCGCATAAATTCTTAGATTTTAAGTGCAAGAAATGAAATAGGTGTACAATCATAATCAAACAACGACATTACTGCAGTTGATGTTGATCAAAATCAACTCAAAACCAAATGCCAAGTCAATACCTTGAAAACACACATGGAATTTAGCTATACAAAAATTTCATAATGAACCATGATGAATCACATAAGCATTCATAGTTGATGACTGCTTAATTTAGATACGTCTAAAAACAATAAATGTCAAAAATCGAAAGCACATCCCCAGTACCTTGAAAACACACATGGACATACTTGCTACTTGCTAGAGAAATGAGGCCTGTAATGAGATGGCACTAAGGAATTTTTGACACATCCAGTACTAATTTTAGCACATTCAGTATTAATTTTAGCAAGACGCCACAATACACAAGCCAAAAACCGATCTCAATTAAATTAGTGGTAGATTCATAGTCCAACAACAACAATATACCTAATGGATCAGCAGATAATTAAGGATCACAACCCTAAACATGAGCTTAAACATAGTTCCATAGACAACATTAATAAACCCTAAACATAAAACAAGACTAGAAACACAAGTGATCATGGACCCAACTGCTGGGTCATGCATCGATAATGGTTCTTCAACCATCACACCCTCTTGTCTTCATCAAGACAAAGGAACATTTCCCTATTTATTTTTTGCATCATAAAAACTGTTGCAAAGTCGTATAGGAAATGGTCTCCAATGATATCTTCGTGTTTATTAAGTTCTTTTACGACTTCCGCAATGGTGTATGATTGACTTAAGGGATTCGTGGCTTCTCTAATAGCTAATCCAACTGATCGTGTTTCCTCTACCAACGACCCAATATTTATCCGTACTGCGTGCTTCCCTCTCTCGACCTTTGCTTTGCCCTTATTTATACGTTTTCTTACCGTGTCACTTGACACTTCTTCATTACTGTATGTCGGGCGTGTACATGAACCGAAGTCGCCCGCATTCATTGGAGTAGAGATGAGCTCCACCTCCTCCTCCTCATCATCAATGAGTCGATCATCTCCCGTAGAAGAGTGACGCTTTCCTAAACTCAGTGCAAAAACAATGTTCGCTAGTCGCAGCCACTTCACTGAACATCATATCCAATTTCTCTTCGAGCTCTGGGGAGATGCCGGTATAACGAAATTTTTTAGCAGCTGACACAATCTAAAAAAACAAATACATAATTCATTAGAATTTATATGACGAGAAATTGAAGGAAATAAGATGACCTACATTACAACCTTAAGTCGTTCACCTCACCATTCGTCAGACGCATCTATAGTCCTCCTTGAGGTGTTCCATCCCAAATCTGTCTCTTTTCCTTTAATATCTTTCCACAATTTCCATTCCTTTTTCAACATATCCCATTTATTTTTTATTTGCCCTCGATCGTATTGTCTGCCAGTACATGCTTGGAAATTTTCTACTAAATTATTCCATCCAGCTTTATTGAAGTGTGTGGTGGGTCTATTACCGAGTTCAATTTCCTTCGCACAAAGCTCACAGTAGATAAAGGCCTCATTTGCATCCCATGTAGCTGACACTCCACCTTCCTTAGGTTTACCCATCTAAGAGAAAAGTTACATTAAATTACAACATCGACGGAGAATATTAGTAGTTTCAACCAAAAAAACAATTTCAGTCAAAACATAGGATACAGAGGTCAGAACAATAAAAATATTCCACATTCAATTTTTGTTATGACACTCAACAAAAAAAATGGATCCAACAAAAAATGTCATCCTGCATAAGTATTCCATCCAACATACGTCCATCCAAATGACAAATGCTCTTGCTCAGATATTTATCTTGCTATTATCTAAAGGTGTTGGTTCCACTGAAGATCAAAATGAAAAGGTTTTGTCGCACAAACTTTATCTAACTTTATCTAATTTTGTCTCTTTTCTGAAGGATGTGTCTGATGATTTTGTTATACCAAGTGACAAGAACAAAGACATATAATGGAGAAAGATTTCCCTGCTGATGCCTTCAATGTCATTGAGGGCTCAGATGATGGGAATGATGGAGAGGATGTGGACATTGAATCAAAAATGGAAGAAACTTGAGATAGAAAACAAATTGTTAATGAGAAACTTTGAGACAAGGAAAAATACATGAAACCGGAGAACTCTATGGAGAAGTATGATTCTGGCCCATCAGTTGAAGAGATGGATATTTGTGGTAGGGAACTCAGAGCTACAGAGGATGGTGCCCCTACAGTTGAAGAGTCTGATCAGTTCCACAAGAATGAACTGCCGGAGATGGAGAGGAGAAGGAGAAAAAATGTTAGATCCGGTGCCGGCGATCTTCACCGACACGGATTGTTGCCGACATATCGCAGTCCGCCCAAGTTTGGAAGAAAAAACTGCTGGAAATGGAGAGGGGAGAAAAAATGCCATCATATCGTCGTGAGACCCTGCTTTGGAAGAAAAAGACAGACGGAGATGGAGGGAGGAAGGGGAATATTACCTGACGGGAAGAGCTCTAACTGCACCAGACACCGGAGCGTTGAAAAGGAGGAATGTGAAGCTGTGGAGAAAGCTCCGATCAACGGGATTTTTATGCCCCCGATGGTGATGCACCGCCTAGTCAAACTGCGAAAAAAAAGAAACGTTGCGGTAGGAACGCAAAGGAGCAAAAACACTAAAACAAGTTGACCCAAAGTGGCTCCAGTTCCTCCTCCCACATCTACCAGCACCTCTTTTATTTCCGTAAATCCCTCCTTATATTTCTTCGTGATATTTTTCATTACCAGATTGCTTTGATTTTCCATGGCCAGATTGAAGAGCTTCTCGAGTTCAGGGTTCTTCTCCAAGTACTCATACAGGCTCTGATCACCGTGAGCTTTTCTGAAGGGATTTACTCCCTCTCTTACTGCTTCCTTCAAACACTGCCTGCCACATTCAATTCATTCATTAGAGAGAGCGAGAGATCGAACAAAATTAAGCTTCGTTTGGGGGACTTATTTTCTCCGGTCAAACAGTTACGACCGCATGAACCGGATCTTAATTAAGGTCCAATTCATGCCGTTAAAATATATATAGTACTTTGACTCCGCTCAGAACTAATTAATACTTTGACTCCGCTTGAGCCGGATGTTCAGAACTAATTAATACTTTGACTCCGCTCAAAGTATTCTACATAGCTCTATCAAGTTTGAAATAGGTATATATAGTACATCTAGCGTAGAACCTAGCCCTATACCGACACGAACCCAATAACCCGTTTCGAGTCAGACTCGACACGCGCGGACATAAACACAATATATCTAACAATTTTGAACATAAAATTAATTAGTTCTGAGCATAAAATGCAAGAATTTTTTTAGGCATGTCGTCCTGCGTTCACGAACTACGATTCATGACCATCACGTTCACTAACCGCCACCACCGCACCAAACAAAGCCCAAGTGAATAAAGTTCCTTAATTGAGGCGGAACTTTCACGAGCAACAGTTCATAATCACCGCGTTCACCACCGCTACCCCGTGCCAAACAAGCCCTATAATATATACCAGCTATCTATCATGTCCTCGTGAAAATTTGGGAGCAGAATGGGCGCCATGGACATGGCGTCTTCGCCGTTGGCCATGAGCCGGCCTGTCGGAGTGAGTCCGTACGTCTTCCGGCGATCTTCTCCGGCGGCGGTGGAAGTGCTGGTTAGGATGGAATGGGCCGCCAGAAACCCGAGCATGAGATCAAGCATGGATGTGTTGGACTTTTGTTTTGTTGACCAGTCAATATTTGAATTGTAATATTATTTTATGTATGGATAATTAATAGGAGAGAGAGTGTGTATTAAATAGGAGAGAAAAGGTGGTTGATTTTGGTTACCTATAAATAGGCATGTATGTAGTTCATTTGAGATTGATGAGAGTAAAAAGTTTGCCTCCTATTGTGTAGCGCTGCAGCGCTTGAAGTGTCCGGACTTGTGCGTTTTATTTTGATTCTCGCAGCGGTTGAGAAGAGAAGGGGACAGTGAGCGTGAGTGCTGCCCGGTTTTGGTGTTCTCAAGGAAAGGAGGCGTCTCGCCCGGGTCGTCTCGCAGAGCATCTCGCAGGTAGACCTCGCAGGAGAGGAAGGAGCTTGCCGGGGTCGTCTCGCCCGGTCCCTCGCGCGGAACAACCATCTCGCGCGCCATCTCGCCCGGGGTCGTCTCGCCCGCTTCCAACAAGTGGTATCAGAGGGAGGTTGGATCCCCTGGAAGTTTGCTCGGAAGGTCAAGTGATAAGGAGAGATGGAGATGTGAGGTGCCATGCCAGGGCAAGTCCCAAAATTGACAAAGATCAATTATGGAAATTGGAGTATTCAGATGAAGGTGTTGCTCGCCTCCAAAGAGTTGTGGGAGGTAGTAGAGGACGACGTTGAGGTGTTTACTGCCGAAGCAGAAGCGGCATTGACTAACGCTCAGAGGACGGCTTTGAGAGAGTCTAAGAAGAGGGATAAGAAGGCTCTCTTCTTACTTTACCAAGGTGTGGATGAGGCAACCTTCGAGAAGATCTCAGATGCGGGGACATCAAAGGAGGCATGGGAGATTTTACAACGCTCCATGCATGGAGTCAATAAGGCAAAGAAGGTGAAGCTGCAGTCCCTTCGAGATCAGTATGAAGTGATGAAGATGCAGGGTTCAGAGAAGGTTGGTGACTACGTGACCCGTCTGCGGACGCTCACGAATGAGATGAGGAGGAATGGAGAGGTGACTGATGATGTAAGTTTCATGGAGAAGCTCCTGCGATCTATGTCTAAGAAGTTCAGGCATGTGGTGGTGGCGATTGAGGAGTCAAAAGATCTCACCCTGATGACAATGGATGAACTTGTTGGCTCACTACAAGCCCATGAGTACCGCATGCTGCAGGATGATGAGGAGTCGAGTGGCTTGGGGAAAGCACTCCAGACTCAGCTTAACTTTGGAGAAAGCTCAGGAAGAGGAGGAGGCCAGCGTGGCCGAGGCTACCAAGGAAGAGGTAGAGGCGGAAGAGGTGGAAGAGACTTCGGAAGAAATCAGTACAACCAGAAGGAGGCGGAGCAACCTCAGGGTTGGAGACATGATGAAGGAGGAAGAGGAAGAGGCCAAGGGAGAGGCCAAGGCAGAGGACAAGGAAGGGACCAAGGCAGATGTCAAGGAAGAGGAAGAGGAGATATGTCCCAGACTCAATGTTACAACTGTAACAAGTTCGAGAATATGAGCTATGATTGTTGGGCTCCAAGGAAGGGAGGAGAAGCCAACCACTATGCTGAGGCAAGTAACACGGGTAGCAACCCGATGATGTTCCTTACCATCCAAGGGGCTGCAGGAGGGAGGAACGGGGTGTGGTACTTGGATACTGGCGCAAGTAACCACATGTGTGGAGATAAGGAGTTGTTCACCAGCATTGAGGCAAATGGTGGTGAAGTCAGTTTTGGCGACGCCTCAAAGATATCTGTGGAAGGAAGAGGAGTGATAGCGGTCACAATGAATGGGAAGGAGGTACAGATCAACGATGCCTTCTATGTGCCAGGCTTGAGGAGCAACATCCTAAGTCTTGGGCAGCTGGTAGAGAAGGGCTATCGTGTCCTATTGAGGGATAGTACCTTAGCTATGAAGGATAGCCAAGGAAAAGAAGTGGTGAGAGTGAAGATGGCAACGAATCGCCTCTTTCCTCTAAGTATGGATGCCAAGGAGACGGCATGCCTTGCGAAGACAGGAGAAGAAGAGGAAGCTTGGTTGTGGCACCACCGGATGGGCCATCTGGGGTTCACAGGCCTGAAGCTACTATCCCACTCCAAGATGGTAGAAGGGTTGCCCATGATCTCGCCCCCTCAGAGGGTTTGTGAGGCATGCACAAAGGGGAAGCAGAGGAGAGAAACTTTTGATGGTGGCAAGTCCCGGAGAGCAACAAGGCCGTTGGAGTTAGTTCACTCGGACATCGCTGGTCTGTTTGAGACTACTTCAATAGGTGGAAGCAAGTACTACATTACCTTCACTGACGACTTCAGCAGGAAGTGTTGGGTTTATTTCCTAAGGGAGAAGGCTGAGGCACTTGACAAGTTTAAGGAGTTCCAGGCGATGGCTGAGAAGGAGAGTAGTCAACCGCTGAAGGTGCTCAGAACGGATAGGGGTGGGGAGTACACCTCTAGGCTGTTTGATGAGTACTGTAAGCAATGGGGGATCTCTCATCAGCTGACGGCGGTATACTCGCCTCAGCAGAATGGCGTGGCAGAGAAAAAGAACCTTACCATCATGAACATGGCGAGGAGTATGGTGAAGGGCAAGGGGTTGCCTAAGAAGTATTGGGCGGAGGCAGTACAGGTGGCAGTGTACTTACTGAACCGTTGCCCAACGAAGAGTGTAAAGTTCAAGACGCCGTTCGAAGCATGGTGTGGGTGGAAGCCCAGTGTGAAGCACCTAAGGGTCTTCGGGTGTGTGGCTTATGCCCATGTCCCGGACCAGAGGAGAAGGAAGCTGGATGACCAGAGCGAGAAGTGCATCTTCGTAGGCTACGCTCCTGCAAGCAAGGCATACAAGCTGTACAACCCGGTGACGGAGAAGGCCATCATCTCAAGGGATGTGGTGTTTGAAGAAGACAGCTGCTGGAGCTGGTATGAAGAGGTGAGGAACATCAAGGGGATGTTCTTCGATGATGATGAAGAAGAAGAGGATGGTCAGGAAGCAGAGGCTGAGATGGGTGGAGCTGAGCCACCATCACCACCCAGCAGGGAGCTAGGGGGAGATCTCACTCCCTACTCTAGTAGAGCAAGCACTATTAGAGGTGGTTCCAGTGGAGCAAGTACCAGCGGGAGCAAGGCGGATCGTCCTCAACCTCGGATGAGGAGGTTGGAGGAGATCTACGAGGAGACGACACCAACTGCTAACAACTTTTCTTTATATTGTCTCTTAGCAGATGTTGAGTCATACTCGTACGAGGAAGCAGCCAAAGAAAAAACTTGGAGGAGTGCTATGGATGTGGAGATAGCCTCCATCAAGAAGAATGACACCTGGAAGCTGGTGGATCCACCTGCAGGCCACAAACCCCTCGGGGTGAAGTGGGTGTATAAGGTGAAGAAGAATAAAGATGGAGGCGTGGAGAAGCATAAGGCGCGGCTAGTCGTGAAGGGCTACCGACAAGTCCAAGGGGTGGACTTTGATGAAGTTTTTGCCCCAGTGGCGAGGATCGACACTATCAGGATGATCATCGCACTGGCAGCGCATCATGGGTGGAAGATCATGCAGATGGACCTGGTCTCTGCCTACCTGAATGGTTACATAGAAGAGGATGTGTACATCGAACAACCCCCAGGATATGTCATGAAGGGACAGGAGAAGAAAGTGTGCAAGCTGGACAAGGCCCTATATGGTTTGAAGCAGGGGGCTCGCGCCTGGAATGGGAGGATTGATGCCTACCTCCAGAAGCACGGTTACAAGAAGTGCCCCTATGAGTATGCTTTGTACACCAAGGTGGAGAAGGGTGGAGACATGATGATCATATGTCTATATGTAGACGACATGATCTTCACCGGCAACAACCCCGTAATGTTTGAAGAGTTCAAGAGAACCATGAAGGAGTTCGAGATGACGGACCTTGGTGAGCTCAACTACTTTCTGGGAGTAGAGGTACAACAGAGAGAGGACGACATCATAATTTCGCAGAGGAAGTACGCGGAAGAGATTCTGAAGAAATTCAGGATGGAGGGTAGCAAGGCAATCTCCACTCCCGCGGACCCCGGAACGAAACTGAGGAAGGACGCCAAAGAGGAAGGAGTGGACCCAACTATGTTCAAGAGCCTGGTCGGAAGTCTAGGTACCTGACTTTCACTAGGCCGGACATCATGTACGCTGTTGGAGTTGTAAGCAAGCACATGGAGGAACCGAAGCAGGACCACTTCATAGCAGCGAAGAGGATCCTGAGGTATGTGAACGGGACTCGGGACCATGACCTGAAGTACTCATCTGGAGGAGAGCTGAAGCTATTCGGCTACTCGGATAGTGACTATGGAGGTGATGTGAACGACCAGAAGAGCACTTCCGGGTACGCGTTCAACATGGGAACCGCGGTGTTCTCATGGAATTCCAAGAAGCAGGCTACTATAGCCTTATCATCTTGTAAAGCAGAATACATAGCAGCAGCGGCCTGTACCTGCCAGGCGATTTGGCTGAGGAACCTTTTGGAGGAGTTGCATCACCCGCAGGATGGTCCGATGACTTTGTACGTTGACAACATGTCGGCCATCCAGCTCGCGAAGAACCCGGTGCTGCATGGGCAGAGCAAACACATAGGGACAAGATACCATTTCCTCCGTGAGCAAGTGGAGATGAAGACGGTTGAAGTGAAGCATTGCCCTACCGGAGAGCAAGTCGCGAATATTTTCACCAAGGCGTTGAAGGTGGAGACATTCTTGAAAATGAGGAGCAAACTCGGCATGTACTGCCAAGTTTGAGGGGGAGTGTGTTGGACTTTTGTTTTATTGACCAGTCAATATTTGAATTGTAATATTATTTTATGTATGGATAATTAATAGGAGAGAGAGTGTGTATTGAATAGGAGAGAGAAGGTGGTTGATTTTGGTTACCTATAAATAGGCATGTATGTAGTTCATTTGAGATTGATGAGAGTAAAAAGTTTGCCTCATATTGTGTAGCGCTGCAGCGCTTGAAGTGTCCGGACTTGTGCGTTTTATTTTGATTCTCGCAGCGGTTAAGAAGAGAAGGAGACAGTGAGCGTGAGTGCTGCCCGGTTTTGGTGTTCTCAAGGAAAGGAGGCATCTCGCCCGGGTCGTCTCGCAGAGCATCTCGCAGGTAGACCTCGCAGGAGAGGAAGGAGCTCGTCGGGGTCGTCTCGCCCGGTCCCTCGCGCGGAACAACCATCTCGCGCGCCATCTCGCCCGGGTCGTCTCGCCGAGATCGTCTCGCCCGCTTCCAACAGGATGCGCCCTTCTCGTTGCTTCTCTTGAGATGCAGTTTTCCGGCCATCTCTCCGGCCGTGAGCTCGGTGTCGGGGCCGGCAGCGGCCAACACGTCCAAGTGGCGAAGCTCAATCGCCGCCTTCGTGATCATGCCGAGAACATGGCTGCTGGGAAGGTGAAAGGCGGCCAAGGCTGTATTTTTTTGTTACAAATATACCCCTGCAGGGCTGAAATGTAAAACTACTTTACTAATTTGTAATCTCTACTATATAAAACACCATTTAATTAAATATTTATTTTTTTTCATTTTATTTATCATTAAATTTTTTTTAAAAAAAATCATGTATTTTTTTATTTTTTAAAAAAATGTGCTTCGTATATACAATGTCTAATATCTACAATAAACAAATGTGTTCTCCCAACTAGGCTGAAATGTAACATTCGGGGGATTTGCGAGCAACGGGAGCGCTATCGCTCCGGGACACTATCATGGTTGGGTTGTCGTGGCCCCATGCACTGTCACTGTTGAGGTATTGTTGCGACTGGTCATAGGAGCGGAACCTCATGCTTGTCACTCTTATGTTATAACTTATAAAGGATAAGCGGAGGACTATTGTTTGGATCATTCAAAAGTTTACTATTGTCATTGTCCATAAAAGAATGGGGGACTCTTCATGCAATGTCTTTTATATATGTTGCGGACTAACTCGATGCTCCGGTCGGGCCGGATTTGTTCGAACTGTCTTAGCTCACGAGGCGGTCGAGCGCGCACACAGACAATGAAAGCAGAAAGTTGACACAAGATGTGATGACGTGGAAAAACCCCCTTAAACAGGTAAAAAATCACGTGAACGGGTCTGTGCCGATCAAATTCCACTAGATTTCGGGGTTTACTGTGTGTTGGAGAATCGGAGCGACGGGAGCACAGCTTGGGGGGGGGAGAGAGAAACTACGACTCCCGGCGGGCAACAGGCTGCGCCGCGGGAGTAGCTTGAACGTTGGAGTGCGTGGGGACAATCCTGGTTCTCTGGCGCTTCAGGTTGCGTTCGCTGGCTGGTTCCGGTCGCCCTCCTCCTTTGGCTTTAGCTGGGACTTGGGCGTTTTCCTGGCTGGTGGTGCTCTGGTGGCTCGTGGTGGCTCGCGGTGGCTCGAGATGGCTGGAGAGCTCTCACCTGAACAGATGGAAGGAAGCTCTGGGCCGGGAGAAGGTGCAGAATTAAGAGCCCCTGGGGTCCTTTTATAGCCTCCAGGGGAAGATCATGGCGGCCCCACCACTAAAGTGGTGGGTAAGTGAGTGGTTACCCTCTTGATCGAACGGTGAGGAGAGCCTCCCTCCGATCGGACGGCGGGGAGGTCGTCCACGGCGGGGGGCCGCCATGGCGACGGCGGTGGCTGGTCGGGCGGCCGGCGGAGGCGACCCACTAGGGGCCGGCCGCGGCTTGGCCGGCGGTCTGCCGCGGCTAGGCCGGCGGCCAGCCGCGACTTGGCTGGCGACCTGCCGTGGCCAGGCCGGCGGCGGCTAGGTGGCCGGCCGGGCGGCCGACAGCGGGAGCAGCCGGCCTAAAGGCCGGCCGCGGCGACCTGCCGAGGGTCGGCCGGCCAGCCTGCCGCGGCCGGGCCGTCGGCGGCCCGGTGGCTGGTCGGGCGGCTGGCCGCGGGGGCCGGTCAGCGGCGGCTTGTCAAGGGCTAGCTGCGGCCGGCCAGCGGACCGCCGTGGCCAAGCCGGCGGCGTGGCCGGGCCGCCGGATGCCAGGCGGCCGGGCCGCTGGCTACCAGGCGGCCGCCCGCCCGGCGAGGCCGGCGAGAGGCCGGCCAGCGGCGGTTAGGCCGCCCGGTTGGCGGTTTTCCTTCATGGGGTGAGTGTCGGGCCCCACCCCCCATGATTTCCTCCTCATGAGAGTTCTTGGAGGGGGTGGGCCACCCATGACCCATTTTTTGGGGGAGATCATGGGAGGCTTCTTTCCTATAAATGAAGGTGGAACCCATCAATTGCCCCCGAAATCTCTGTTATCCTAGAGCGAAGAGAGCGAGAAAGGAGAGATTACTTTCGTTTCCTGCTGTCATGACGGCTTCCGGTGAGAGGGTTGAGGCGGCGGTGGCCAGCACTTCCAGGTATTCGGAGGGGAATTTGACGGGTGATAATGACGTACTAGCGCGAAGGCGGGGGCACCCACGCGGCTTACGCACGTCGGCGGCGCGGGAAGGCTGTGCGTGTCAAAGGAGGCCGGCCGCGCAAACCGGTCGTGCGTGCGTGCTGCGCGCGGCCCTGGCTGTGCGTGGCTCAGGCCACGCGCGCGAGTGGGCGGGCGCGCACGAGCAGGCTGCACGCGCGAGCCGGCCGCACGCGCGCGAGCAGGCCGCGCGCAGGCCGCGCGCGCGAGCATGCTGCGCGCGCGGGCAGGCCGCTCGCGCGCGCAGGCCGCTCGCAGGAGCAGGTTGTGCGCGCGCGGGCCGCGGGCAGGCCGCGCGCGCGCGGGTAGGCTGCGCGCGCGCGCACAGGGTGCGCGCACGGGCATCCCGCGTGCGCGGGCAGGCCGCGCAGGCACAGGCAGGCTGCCTGCGCAGGCCGCTCGAGTGTGGTTTTGCGCGCGTGCGGGCTGCGTGTGCGCGGTTTGCGTGCTCGGGTCGCGTGGCGTGTAATGCCCCTGCTATGTGTGTGCTTGCGCGAGCGCCCTCTTTCGCGTGCCACTTGGGTTGCTTGGTCGCGCTTTTCTTGAACTTTTGATTTTTGTCCTGTGCAGATCTCGAAGCGCTCCTCCGGCCCAATGCGTTTACGTTACTCTTTGACTGAAGATGGCGTGGATATTTGGAATAAGAAGAATTGGCTTCCTGCTGATTTGGAAGTGAGGATCCCGCTCTCTGAGGAGTGGGTTCAAAATCCTCCTCGTGGCTGGCTGACGATTTGCGAAGTTTCTCTGAGGTCTGGCTTCCGTTTCTCGCCGTGCGAGGAGGTGGTCGAGATCTTGAGGTTTTGCGGGGTGCCTATTTCCCAGTTCGTCCCGGCCGGGATTGCTCGGATCATGGGCTTAGTTGCTTTCTTTCGTGAGCATGGTGGCCGGTTTTCTCTGGACCAATTTCGGGATTGGTGCGATGTTTGCTCTGATGGCGGCGAGCGGATGGAGGTACGCAGCAACAAGGCCTGGTTGGAGTTTGAGGCCCGCAAAGACCGTCGCCATGACAATACTTTGTTCGGATATGTCAAGAATTTATGAAGTCTTCCTGAAGTGTGGGATATGCTTCCCGATCGCTGCCGCCGTGTGAGGGGGAAGGAGTGAGACTTTTCCCCGGTGCTTGGGTTTTTTGAGCCTCTTGAGTTGGCCAATCGTCTGTTCAGTATTTATGCTTATGTGGAGGAGAGGCGGTTGGTGCAGTGTGGTATTTCGGCAGACCCAGGCTGTCCGGCAGAGACTTCTCGAGGAGGGGATCGCAAGAGGAAAGCGGTGACGGCGCCTCCTGGCAACCTTGATGTGGTGGCAGTGGTGACCTCTTATGCTTGTCATGATTTGACTCGTGAGGTGCAGATACTTACTTCCAAATCCCCCCAGCCTCTGTTGGTGTAGCTGCTTCGCGGATGTCCTCTTCCTTAAGGGCGATGAGCGATGCGGTATGGATTTGGTTTGTTTCCAAGGCTTTTTCCCTTATCATCTTTTTCTAATAGAGGCTAACTTTGTTCTTTTCTTTTTTGCGCAGATAGAGACCCAGGCTCAGATTGCATTGACCTGGAATGATCATTACATGAGCCTGAAGGATGAGTACCTTACTCTTCAAGAGAAGCTTCGATCGACGACGAGTTCGCTTGCCTCTTTAAGGGAGGAACATGACAAGGACATTGCGCGGTTCCGCCGAGTTGGTTCGGAGCTGAAGTCCGAGCTAGAGTATGCTCGTGCGGCTTTGGAAGTGGAGAAGACTTTGGTGGAGCGGAACACTCAGATATTGAAGCATTCGAAGGAGGAGACTTCAAGCTTGGGAGCCCAGTTACAGGCGGCGCAGGAGGAGGTCTCAGGCCTCGAGACTCAGCTTCGAGCGGCAAAGGTGCAGGTGGAGACGCTATCCTATGATGACCATGCGTCAGAGCTGAAGGCTGCAGGGCTCGCGGAGTACTTGGAGTCGCTGGACTATATGCGAGACCGTAGCCTGATCGCGGAGGAGGTTCGTGACGATATTTGGTCCAAGGAGGTGGAGACTCAGATGGATGATATACGCGAGTTGGCACTCCAACGCGGTGTCTCGAAGGCTTTTCGCTTTGTTAGCAAGAGCCTGGGGTGTGATACCTCCAACTTTAGTTTTGTAGATGTCTCTGAGGATGAGCATTCTTATACTGAAGACGAGTAGTAATACTTTTGTCATTGTATGCTTACATTTGATTGTACTTTGCTTTGCCCCTTATTTGGGCTTGGTTGTTTTTGCTGATGGTATTTGTATCTTTCCAGCTTTGCCTTGTTATGACATCGTCATCGTTTCTATGCCAGTCTGTAGTTTGTTTGTATTGGCTTGCTATTTACCTTGTATAGCTTAGGTTTGTGTCTCATGGTGAGTGAGTGATTTTTGTCGCTGAGTTTGTGTGAGGGTTGCTCGCGGCTTTGCATGTGCAAGGGATGCTTGCGGATTCTTCGTGAGGGGGGAAGGCCCCCACGGTGTGGCGCGAGAGTTGCTCGCGGCTTGGTTGCACGAGGGATGCTCGCGGCTTCTTCGTGAGGGGGGCAGGCCCCCACGGTGTCGCGCGAGTGTTTCTCGTGGCTTAGTTGCCCGGGGGATGCTCGCGGCTTCTTTGTGAGGGGGGAAGGTCCCCACGGTGTCGCGCGAGGGTTGCTCGCGGTTTAGTTGCGCGAGGGATGCTCGCGGCTTCTTCGCGAGGGGGGCAGGCCCCCAAGGTGTCGCGCGAGGGTTGCTCGCGACTTAGTTGCGCGAGGGATGCTCGCGGCTTCTTCGTGTGGGGGCAGGCCCCCACGATTTCGCGCGAGGGTTGGTCGCGGCTTAGTTGCGCGAGAGATGCTCGCGGCTTCTTCGTGAGGGGGGCAGGCCCCCACAGTGTCGCGCGAGGGTTGCTCGCGGCTTAGTTGCGTGAGGGATGCTTGCGGCTTATTCGTGAGGGGGGCAGGCTACCACGGTGTAGCGCACGGGTTGCTCGCGGCTTAGATGCACGAGGGATACTCGCGGCTTCTTCGTGAGGGGGGCAGGCCCCCACGGTGTCGCGCGAGGGTTGCTCGCGGCTTAGTTGCACGGGGGATTCTCGCGACTTCTTCGTGAGGGGGCAGGACCCCACGGTGTCGCGCGAGGGTTGCCCGCGGCTTAGTTGCGCGAGGGATGCTCGCGGCTTCTTCGCGAGGGGGGCAGGCCCCCACGGTGTCGCGCGATGGTTGCTCGCGGCTTAGTTGCGCGAGGGATGCTCGCGGCTTCTTCTTGAGGGGGGCAGGCCCCCACGGTGTTGCGCATGCTTTCTTTTTTGTTTGTACACGTGAGGTTTGGAGAAACATGATTCAATATTTGAACGAATATAACGTGCGTGGGGTTGAGCCCGCAACTTACATAGTTTTAAACATTACACAGATAAGATAATTATAAAATGGCAATCACTGATAAAATCGGCACAGGTTCTGTGCGTTCCAGGTGCGAGGGAGAGTGTTTCCTTCTGCGCTCCGCAGCTCTTATGTTCCTGGCTTCACCATTGCCGTGACGATGAAGGGGCCTTCCCAGGTCGGGGACAACTTGTCGCCATATGTCCCTTTACCAGCTGCTTTGAGAGTTCGAAGGACCAAGTCCCGAACATTAATCAGACGCGACTTCACTTTGCGGTTGTAATAGCGGGCTGCACGTTGTTGGTAAGCTGCAGCTCGGAGGGCGGCTTCCTCGCAGATCTCGGAGATCGGGTCCAAATTATCTCTGAGAGCGTCGTCGTTTGTCTGAAGGTTGAAATGGGACCCCCGGAGGCTTGGGACGCCGATGTCAACTGGAATGATCGCTTCAGTTCCATAGCAGAGATTATACGGCGTCTCTCCTGTAGGGGTTCTTGTCGTTGCTTGGTATGCCCACAATACGTTGGGGAGTTCGTCGGGCCATTGCCCCCTGCGTCTTGGAGCCTTGTCTTTAGCCCCTTTAGGATGGTTCGGTTTGTTACTTCGATCTGCCCGTTAGATTGAGGGTGTGACACTGCCGTATGTCGTAGCTCGATTTTCAAGTCTTCGCATAGCTTGGTGAAGGATCTTCCAGAGAATTGAGTGTCGTTGTCGGTGATGATGATTGCAGGTATGCCAAAGCGACAAACAATGTTCTTCCACACGAATTGCTTTGCATTCTCCTCAGTAATTTTGGCCAGAGGTTCCGCTTCTACCCACTTGGTGAAATAGTCGATGACCATGATGATGAATTTCCTTTGTCCTGAAGCTAGTGGCAAAGGGCTGAAGAGGTTAATTCCCCACTGTGCGAATGGCCAAACTCCCTGGAGCGTGGTAAGGGCGACAGGTGGTTGCTTGGGGACGTTGGCGTGCATCTGGCAGCTCTTGCATTTTTGACCGAAGTCCGTTGCTTCTTTCATCATGGTAGGCCAGTAGAAGCCTTGTCGCAAGATTTTGCGGGCCAAGGCTTTTCCGCCCAAGTGTTCTCCGCAGACTCCTCCATGGACTTCGCGGAGAGTATACTCGGCATCAGCTTTTGCTAAGCACTTTAGGTAAGGTCCTGCAAAAGATCGCTTGTGAAGTTCTCCGTTAATCAATGTGAACGTAGCTGCCCTCATCCTTAATTGATGGGCTTTCTTGGGATTTTCAAGAAGTTGTTGGCTCTTTAAGTAATTGACTAGTGGGACGATCCATGATTCTTCTGAGTCTTCAATCTCTGCTATCTCCCAAGGCCCCTGGATACTGGGAAAGAAAATTTCTTCTACCCTACGTCTTCTAAACAGATAGTGGGTGTGAGACGTAGCTAACTTTGACAGGGCGTCTGCTCGACTGTTTTGCTCTCTGGGGATGTGGAGAATTTGGACTTGCGGTATCTGTTGCAGGAGCGACTTTAGCAGTTGGAGATACTGAACAAGCTGCTCACTTTTGGTCGCGTAATCCCTTTCTACCTGGGACACTATGAGTTGAGAATCAGAGTAAATTGTTAACTTGACGGCATGACAGTCAATGACAAGCCTGAGTCCCGCAATTAAGGCCTCGTATTCTGCTACATTGTTAGTGGCAGGGAAGTTGAGTCGGAGCCCGTACTCTAGTGTGACGTGTTCTTGGCTTATGAGGAGTAGCCCGGCTCCCGCACCTTCGATGTCGGATGCTCCGCCAACGTACAAAGTCTATCTTTGACCTTGCTCTGCTGAGTCAATTTCCGGTTCTGGTGGTAGAGTATTTTCAACGACCAAATCCGCCAAAACTTGTGATTTAATGACGGGTCGTGGTAGGAAGTGGATGTCAAATTCGCCCAGCTCGACTGCCCATTTGATTAATCGGCCGGAAGCTTCTGTCTTTTGAAGAATAGCGCGGAGAGGCAATCCTGTTAGTACTTTGATGGTGTGGGCCTGGAAGTAGGGACGAAGCTTCCTTGCTGAGAAAACAAGTGCGAAGGCTATTTTTTTTCTGCGACCGGATACCGGGTTTCTGCATCAGAGAGGATCTTGCTAAGGTAATAGATGGGGCGTTGAACTCCTCCCTCGTCCTTTACCAATACTGAACTCAATGCGGCTGGTGTGATAGCGAGGTACAAAAACAAAACTTCTCCTGGAGCTGGCTTTGATAGTAGCGGGGGGGGGGGGGGAGACCAGATATTGCTTGAGTGATTCGAAGGCTGACTGACATTTGTCTTGTAACGCCCCGAACTCAAAGGAGCGAAGGGGGGGGGGGGGGGGGGACATTTTGGGCCAGTTTTGGGTTCTGGCAGCAGGCACACGGCCTTGGACACGGGCGTGTCCCAGGGCGTGTCGACCCGTGTCGACACTTAGCCGCGAAGTCGTCGAGATTTGCTCGACGATTCGTTGAGACTGGGCACACGGCCTGGGACACGGGCGTGTCACAGGGCGTGTCGACCCGTGTCGACACTTAGCCGCGGAGTCGACGAGATTCGCTCGCGATGCGTCGAGACAAGGCACACGGCCTGCGACATGGGCGTGTCGCAGGGCGTGTCGACCTGTCTCGACGATCGTCCCGGGGAGTCGACGAGCTTTACTCGACGATTCATCGAGACAAGGCACACGGCCTAGGACACGGGCGTGTCCAAGGCCGTGTCATTAGGTCGACGATCTTCACTCGACGAAATGTCGAGTGTCGAGACCGTGTACACGGCCTGGGGTCCAGGCGTGTCAAGGTGACACGGGTAAGGACATGGGCGTGTCCTAGAACCCGTGCAGTGCTCGGGTTGATTTTGGGGAAAAATCATGGGGTACACGGCCGGCCACACGGCCGTGTGAGGTGGAACACGGGCATGTCAGCTCGAACACGGGGCGTGTTCGATACCCGTGTGAGGTTCCAGGAGATTCGATTTTGACGGCGAATGAGGCACACGGCCCTGGACACGGGCGTGTGCCAGGCCATGTTCGGTCCAGATTGGGCATTTCAGCCCCGATCAAAGCCGTTCGTTTCCTTATTTTGAGATCCAACGACTGGGGATTGTTCCTGTAGGGATATACCCGGGTTTGGGCTTTCAAAACCTTACTTTTTCTTAAGTGTTCTCTTTCTAAAGCCTTAGAGAGAGAGGAGAGCCAAAGGAGGAAGAAGGAGCTAGATCCCCGCCATTGGAGGAGCTTCGGAGCTCCGAATCGCGGCTGACTCCGGATCCACGAGGCAACGCTAGTGCGGTGGTTTTCATCCGATTACTTTCCATGGCGCCAAAGAGGAACGCAAGGTAACGATCCTCATCTTGAGCATGAGTAGCTCTCTTTCTTTTGCATAGGAAGCCCGCTCTCGCGAGTTTGCGGAGAGTTGGAGGCGTTCCTTCGGGTAGATATGTGAAGTCCCCGTTGTTTAGAGTCCGTAAGCGAGAACGGACATAGGCATGATGTGTGAAGCCTATCCGGACATGTTGGTCGGGATCGGTGATGTTGCATTGCATAATGCCGGAGAAGACTCCGTGTTATTGGTTGTTTTTCGGGTTTTTCTACGCGGTAGATTGCAGCAGGGAGCCTTGGGGACTAACCCAAAGGTGCACCCGGAAAACTGGGCGGATACGAGATCTTGCCAACTTGGTGGCTTGAGAGCCAACTTGAACATAACCGGGTTATGTGACTTGTGATGGAAATGGGACTCGGTGGAAGTTTGACCCGCGCAAATGGTTTTAAATTGTCGTTGCAATGTGAGCACGGGTTAGATGGAACCGTACCCATTCTATGTCATTCGGTTAAAGAGACCTAAAGGCACGTGGCACTTACCGTTGGCATAGAGTAGGGTCTTCGGCGGTCAATGGCTTAAACTGTCGTGACCCAGGCCAGGAAGACAATTGCTCATAGGTTTGGCCGTCCAAGTGGCGGTGGTGAGTCCGGAATGTCTATGGCTTTAATTGACGTGACATTGACCGTTTCACCGAGAATGTGCCCTGAGAGCACGGGGCGTGTGGCCGTGCGAGCCAACGTCTGTGATGTATTGGCTATTGATATAAATTGCTCGCTTGTGCTAATGAAATGCAGGGAAGGAGCATCGCCGCCCCGAGTTGGGGGCGGGATCGTTATAATTTGGTCAGCATTGCTGACCGTTGCCTTGTTTTCGCCACCGTGCGGTGGTTTGTTGCTTGCAGGTGCAGCTGGACCAAACAGTCAATAGCGGGCTAAAGCCGGCCCTCAAAGGCCCAAATGGAAGTGTTTACTGTTTTATTCATGTATGAACGGCCTGCGTGCCGTGGTTTTTGTAAATCATGTAATATTCAAGTGAAACATTTTGTAAGGCCTTAAGGCTTGTTTTGAGTATTTTGTATAACATTCCTATTTTGTATTAGTGGACATTCGTGCTTTGATGCTGGGTTCTTGTTTACACACTTTTATAAACTGCTTCCGCTAGAATGCTCTGTGTAGGACATTGGAGATTGGTTGGATGGTTTCCATATGTAACCACCCGGTCTGTCTGTGGCATACGGCGTCGGGCCCCGGCCGGACCTACTGCTATATGCTATGTGACGGATACTGGGTGTTACAAATTGGTATCAGACTACTGGTTTTGGTCGGGCTTGAAGTGAATTCGTGGGCGAATTCTTTTTAAGGGGTGGTGAGCACGTTGTGTGCGTCATCGTAATAACAGTAAAAAGAACCCATGAATGTCCCACTTAGGAATGAAATACTCGTGTTTGAGGAACCTGCGTGTTCCTATAATTGCTGTTTGCAATTTATTTGGTCGCTTACGGTGTTTTATACCACTATAGGTGACCAGAAGTGGTGTTGGACCGTCAGAACGCCGAGTTTCTGAGGCTAGTAGTGCACCGGATGTTGCTCCCGCAACACCTCTATCGGCTGAGAACATACGGTTGGTGGCTGAAGCGGCGTTTGACCGTGACAAATGCGCAGCCTGGAAGGCAAACACAGCAGCCCGCTCCTGCGATGGAGCAAGAACCTCTGCAAGAGGCTGAGCCGAGGAGAGTGGAGCAAGTGGTTGTGGAACCGGTGGTGCCGAGGAGGGCAATTGAGAGGCAACTTAAGCATGTAATGAGCTTTAACCCTCCGTTATTCTCGGGTTGGGAACCCCATCTCAGGCTGAAGACGGGCTCTCCAGGGTGAAGAGAGTCATGACAGCAACGGAGACGGAGGAGTGGCAAATGAACCACCATCGCTACGTTCCTTTTGGACGGTGAAGCGAGAATGTGGTGGGAAGGATTGAGCTGCACTTACTGAGAGGTAGGCAACTTGGTGATGTCTCGATGGGGAGGAGTTCTCGAGATTATTTTTGCTAGATACCTCCCTTCGACGCAGAAGAAAGGCGTTGGAGAATGAGTCCTGAAGTTGGTACAGGGTGAGAGGAAGCGTGGATGATGAATATCTCCACGAGTTTACTCGTCTGAGTCGTTATGCTAGCTCCACCACCATCGTGGATGAGGACGCAAGACTAATCGCTTCTATGAAGGCTTGAGGGATGAGTTGAGACTACTACTTTCGGGACCGATGACGCAGGGTTTTCTTAACCTTGGTCAATACTGCCTGGTCCTTGGAGAAGGACATGAAGAACGTACAAGCAAAGAAAAAGCTTGGGTGAGAAGAAATCTGAATTCAAAGTGCCGACTACTTCAAAGTCCGGCTATCAGAGGTCTTTCAAGAAGCATAGGACTTCGGGTCCAGCTCCTTCTGGTGCTTTGGGGCGACTACGAGTCGGACCCTGGGCGCGTGTTTTACATGTGGAAAGATGGGGCATTTCGCCCGTGATTGTTGGAGCGGACGTCCTAAGTCCGAGAGGAGGCCGGGAGCTACTATAAATGAAGAGAAAGGTGGGAGGCGGTGGAGGTCGACCCCGCATCCCATTATGCTCCGCCCAACCAAGGGTCTACAATCTTGGCCAACAGGTGGCCATTAAACAGGCTGATGTGGTGACAGGTACGGTTTACTTAATAGCAAGTCAATTTCTTTAAATACTTGTTATGCACATGTTACCTTACCACTACTTGTTTAGGATTTGTATTGATTTGTGAAAATCCGGCACGAGCACTCTTCGATACGGGAGCTTCACACTCCTTCTTGTCCGAAGGATTTATATCACGCATCGGAGTCCCTTCTTCGATGGCGAAGGATAAGTTGGATGTGTTGTTGCCCAATGGGTGTTTGATGCGAGCGGATAGATCTTGCGATGTTAAGATTCGTATTGGGGAGCAGGTGTTCGACCTGCGGGCCTCTTTACTTCCGTTGGTGGAGTTCGACGTCATATTTGGCATGGACTGGATCTCGGAGCAGCAGGCACATATAGATTGCGGGTAGCAAGGAAGTTAAGCTGGGAGCGAGTCGTGAGACGACTTTTACGGGGCTTAAAGGGGTCGAGCAAGACGTTTAATGTCTGCTCTTCAGGAGGTGAAGGCGGTTCGTGCTGGAGCAGAACTGTTCTTTACACTGTGAAGGTTGCAAAAGCCGAAGCCGCGTTGGATTGTATTTCAGTGGTATCGGAATACCCTGATGTGTTCCCCGCAGATCTTCCTGGAGCCCCGCCTCAGCGGGAGATAGATTTTACGATCGAGCTAGTGCCAGGTGCAAAGCCTGTGTCACGATCTCCGTATCGGCTAGCGCCTAAGGAAATGCGGAGCTGAAAGTTCAACTGCAAGAGTTGTTGGAGCAAGGGTATGTGCGCCCGAGTTCTTCGCCTTGGAGCGCACCGGTCCTCTTTGTTAAGAAGAAGGACGGAAGCTTGAGGCTATGTATTGATTATCGGGAGCTCAACAAGCTGACCGAGAAGAACAAGTACCCGATCCCCCGGATTGATGATCTTTTTGATCAGTTAGTCGGGTCGACGGTGTACTCGAAGTTAGATCTCAGGGCTGGGTACTATCAGCTGCGGATAAGGGAGAGTGATATCCCGAAGACAGCGTTTAGTACGAGATACGGGCATTATGAGTTTACGATCATACCGTTTGGGCTGACTAATGCGCCGTCAGTGGTTCATGGATTTGATGAACAGGACTTTCAGGGAGTACTTGGACCATTTCGTGATCGTCTTCATCGACGATATTTTGGTGTACTCGCAAAGTGAGGAAGATCACTTTAAGCAATCTTCATTTGGTGTTGGAGACGCTAAGGAGAAATCAGTTGTACGCCAAGTTCTCGAAGTGCGAGTTTTGGCTATCCTCAGTGGCATTCCTTGGGCATATAGTAAGTGAGAGGGTATGTGTGGATCCGGCGAAGATTGTTGCGATACGGGAGTGGCCTGAGCTTGCTACTGTAGCGGAAGTCTGGAGTTTTCTGGGGCTTGCTGGCTATTATATGTGCTTCGTAGAGAACTTCTCGCGGATAGCGTTACCTCTCACTACTTTGACGAGGAAGGAGCATAAGTTCGTTTGGACGCCGGAGTGCGCGCGAGCTTTTGAGGAGTTGAAGTGTCGGTTGACCACGGCGCCTGTGCTGAGTTCGCCGATTGGGACCGAAGGCTATGAGATATATAGCGATGCTTCGGGCAGCGGTTTGGGTTGCATGCTACTGCAGCACGGAAGCGTGATAGCTTATGGCTCGAGACAGCTAAAAGTGCATGAAAGGAATTATCCGTCCATGACTTGGAGTTAGCGGCCGTGATTTTTGCCTTGAAGCTGTGTGGAGACACTATTTGTACGGTGTGAAGATTGATATCTACACCGATCACAAGAGCCTGAAATATTTGATAGATCAGAAAGATCTGAATATGCGGCAGCGTAGATGGATGGAGTTCCTGGGGGACTATACATTCAAGATCCACTATGTGCCTGGCAAAGGGAATGCGGGTTGCGGATGCGCTGAGTCGCCGAGCCCCAGCTCAAGCAATTGGCTATCGGTGCATGATGAGCGGTTGGTGCGAGAGTTGGAGGCGTTGGAGATTGTTTGTGTGGATAGACCAATCAAGTGTTGAAGCAGTTCTGAATTGGACTGAAGTCCAATATGACCTGGCTGATCGTATTCGGCAGGCTTTGGATATGGAGTGCTCATATGAAGCAGTTCATGGTAGAGGCTCTGGATGGGTCAAATTCCCAATTCGTCGTGGAGGACGGATTGCTTTGGAAAGACAGTCGTTTGGGTGCGTGCCAGTGTGGGCAATTTACGGGTGGAGTTGTTGTATGAGGCACACATACCAAGTTCTCAATTCACCCGGGGAGCACGAAGATGTACCGTGATGTGAAGAAATGTTTTTGGGTGGCCGGGTTTGAAAAAGATGTGGCGCTATACGTAGCGAAGTGCCAAACTTGCGCCTTGGTAAAGGCGGAGTGCCAAAAGCCCAGGAGGATTTCCTTAAGTCCTTGCCTATTTCTGGAGTGGAAATTTGACGACATCTCTATGGACTTTGTGCACGGTTTGCCAAGGTCGCAAAAAGGGGAACGACGCCATTTGGTGATCGTGGATCGATTAACGAAGGTGTCGCATTTTATTCGCATAGGAAGGATGATCCGATGGAGAAGTTAGCAAAAAGCTTTATGTGGATAACATAGTACGGCTTCATGGTGTGCCCCGCAGCATCGTGAGGTGACCGAGATGGGGCGGTTCACGTCCAATGATTGGAGGCTGGTGCAACAAATGTTGGGAAACAAAGTTGAAATTCAGCACAGCCTTCCACCGCAAACGGATGGGCAGACCGAGAGGGTCAATAGAACCATGGAAGACATGCTCCGCATGTGTGTCTTGGATTTTGGAAAGCAATGGGAAGACCACCTTTATTTGGTGGAGTTCGCATACAACACACAGCTACCAAGCGAGTATTCAGATGGCGCCTTTCGAGGCCCTATATGGTAGAAGATGTCGCACGCCGTTGACTTAGTTAGAAACGGGTGAGTCAAAGTTGTATAAGCGATCGGAAGTGGATGATGCTACTTCTTTGGTGAGAACCATTCGGCAGAGGTTGCTTATCGCTCAGGACCGGCAAGCAAAGTACTATAATGCCAGGCACAGGAACGTGGAGTTCGCTGTGGGCGATTATGTATACTTAAAGATCAAGCCCGTTCAAGGGTGTCTCGCGGGTGCGGCGATTGAAAAAGCTAAGCCCGAGGTACCTGGACCGTTTGAGGTTTTGGAGCGAGTTGGAGAAGCAGCCTATCGGTTGAAGCTTTCAGTGGAGCTTAGTGGGTTTACACGATGTATTCCACATTTCGGTGCTTCGGAAGGCGGTGCAAGAGCCTACGCAAGTGATCGCGGTCGATCAAGTGCTGGTGGATAGTGGGCTAACGACAAAGGTCAAAGCCCGTGCCGGATTGAGGACCCAGAGGTCAAGCGGCTACGCAATAAAGAGATCAGGATGGTCAAAGTCCGGTGGGACAATTGCGGTCGTGAGGAGCTCTCTTGGGAGCGAGAGCAGACTATGCTTGAAACGAGTATCCGGAGTTGTTCCGCTCAGGTACAAATTTTGGTTTTGTACATGTCTTTCCTTTATGTAATTTCGTGGGCGAAATTCTTTTAAGAGGGGGAGAGTTGTAACGCCCCGAAACTCAAAGGAGCGAAGGGGGGGACGTTTTGGGCCAGTTTGGGTTCTGGCAGCAGGCACACGGCCTTGGACCCGGGCGTGTCCCAGGGCGTGTCGACCCGTGTCGGCACCTTAGCCGCGAAGTCATCGAGATTTGCTCGACGATTCGTTGAGACTGGGCACACGGCCTGCGACACGGGCGGGTGTCGACCCGTGTCGACACTTAGCCGCGGGTCGACGAGATTCGCTCGACGATGCGTCGAGACAAGGCACACGGCTGCGACACGGGCGTGTCGCAGGGCGTGTCGACCTGTCTCGACGATCGTCTCGGGGAGTCGACGGCTTTACTCGACGATCGTCGTCGAGACAAGGACACGGCCTAGGACACGGGCGTGTCCAAGGCCGTGTCATCAGGTCGACGATCTTCACTCGACGAAATGTCGAGTGTCGAGACCGTGTACACGGCCTGGGGTCCAGGCATGTCAAGGTGACACGGGTAAGGACACGGGCGTGTCCTAGAACCCGTGCAGTGCTCGGGTTGATTTTGGGAAAAATCATGGGGTATACGGCGGCCACACGGCCGTGTGAGGTGAACACGGGCGTGTCAGCTCGAACACCGGCGTGTTGGATACCCGTATGAGGTTCCAGGAGATTCGATTTTGACGGCGAATGAGGCACACGGCCCTGGACACGGGGTTGTGCCAGGCTGCGTTCGGTCCAGATTGGGCATTTCAGCCCCGATCAAAGCCGTTCGTTTTTATTTTGAGATCCAACGGCTGGGGGTTGTTCCTGTAGGGATATACTCGGGTTGGGCTTTCAAAACCCTTACTTTTTCTTAAGTGTTCTCTTTCTAAAGCCTTAGAGAGAGAGGAGTGATGATTTTTCTTGCTAACAAGTAATAATTCAATGTGATTTCATTCTACATTCTAATATAATTATGTAGATGGACTTAACTAGATTGAATTAGCATTCAGGCAAGCGCACCTATCAATCGTAATATATGAGAAATCTACATCTCGTGTCGTATTCCTAGGGTCGTTTCAACTATTCGTACTCACCCTCCCTTTATTTTCATACCTCTACAAAAGTGAAATTTAAACTACATTATTCTAACTATGACCAATTGGATGATTCAGTATTGGAGAAATAAAAGCGATAACAACATGAAGCTTTAAATAATTACATGAACAAATCCATTTATCAATTCAATTCTAAGCAATCATGACATGAAAAGAGTGTTACATTTGTGCAATATAAAGGTTAATTTTTCATCAAAATTCTCTCTCGAGCAATTCCAAATCTAAACCTAAGATAGTAAATTTTCTCTCGAACAATTCAACACTCAAGTTCGCATTAAACAGAAATACCTTTATTACTACATAAATTCATGGATTTTATTTCTAAATTAACATGAATTCTTTTATCCGTGTTCTAATTTTCCAACAGAATATCTCTCGATCATAGAGTTTGAAATACAAAGTGAATTATCATCACAATATGAACATACTAAATTCATTGCAAATAACCAATTTCTCAATCTAGCCAATTGCAAATTATGTAAAACAAATAAGCAATTCAAAGGGATGATTAAACTCTTTGTTTGATTGCATAAACACAAATAAAATGCTACAAATATAACATGAACAAGGTGATACATGATTACTAGAATGTTCAAAGCAAAATTCATGCAAATTAAAACATAAATTGAAGATGGATCATCAAGAGAAAGAAAGGATTCAAGGGATTAATGATTGAATAAAAAATACATAAGAATACCCTTCAATCCTCCTTGTCTTGAATGCTCCCCTTCGGCCTCCAGCAGTTCTCCAATCCAGAAATAATCCAAAAGTTCTAAGTAAATTTTTCTACAGGAAATTTATAGTTCCCTTGCAAACAGGTCGGACACGGGGTCGCACACGGCGTGTGCCAGGCCGTGTGGACGGTTCCTAGGCGGTTCCTGGGCAGTTTCCCACGAAAAGGCGTGTCTGGTAGTGGGCCGTGTCAGATGACACGGTATAGACACGGCCGTGTGTGCGGCCGTGTTCCACAGACACGGGTTGGTCGGCAGCCGTGTGCAAAGATGACACGGGTATGCACACGGGCGTGTGCCATACCGTGTGAGGCTCCTCTGTCTGCGCCCAATTCTTCAGCTCCAGGTGCATAGGACACGGGTAGGCACACGGCCGTGTGTCTGGCCGTGTGCACAAATTTCTGTCCTGTCATCAGCCATGTAGACTCCGTGAACTCCTCTGTTTGCTCCGAAACTTTTAGGTCCATTGGTTGGCATTACCTGCAATAGAAAAATAATATACTCAGTAAATGGTTTAAAACAAGAACTGACAAGGACTTCTAAATGCTCTTCTATCTATGATACGATATTTTTTGATATTATCATGAAATCAACACCAAAAGGGGCAGGAAATGGTAGATATGATTACAATTATGATAGTAAAAAGCCTATCATAATCGTACTCATCAAATACCCCAGACTTAGATGTTTGCTTGTCCCTAAACAAACTATTCAAACACCTGAGTTACCATTAATAATTTTGCCTCCGCACACTGGTTGCTATGAATTTAATAGAACTTTGATGATGTAATTGCATAGGAAATAATTTAGCAGACTTTTCTAAATATAGATTTATCTAAAATTCCTCTAATATATCATTTTAACTATCTCTCACTCGCTTTTAGAAATAAAAGTATAGTCATCTTTAACAAATATGAGGAGAGAAAATAACAATCTCTATAAAATACGTATTAGTGTTTCAAAGCTTATAAGTACTCGTACTGATAATCATGAACTTACCCTTTTTACACCCTCATCACAGCATAATTTAGAATTAGTAAGGTTGGATCCTTAGGACTTGAATTTTGGTGTAGCCTTTTGGCTTAGGATAGAAGATTAAAGGTGAGGTAATCAAGGATAATTTTGATGAATTTTTCACACCTAAATCTTGATTGAGCCTTATGTTGGAAAATACCTTAACATATTTCAATTTTATGTAAACACCCCAGACTTTGCAATTTGTATATTTCCCACATTTTGAAGGGCACTCTTTTTTTTATATACGTTTTTTTTAACCAAGGGACCATAGTAGGGATCATTCCAAGTGGGTGCAAGTATACACGCACTCAGGCCACATATCACTATGTTTTTTTTTTTGGGTTCAAAGTAGGGATCATTCCAAGTGGGTGCAAGGATACACGCACTCAGGCCACATATCACAATGAACAAATCATTCCAAGCAGGCATCAATGATAGGTGTGCTAATAGGTAGGGATTTGGCCTTGGTGGATTTTAATAGTAGAGCATCAAAAGGATGGGGATTAGGTTCAAATGGGGTGTGCAAGGGTATCATGTTAAAGGTGTTGGGATAACAAGGCTCAAGCTATCCAATAGGAGGCCTAAGTCATTTCCGCCTTACTAATTAACTTATGTAATGTTTTGAGGAATGCTAGAGGGTGAGTCCTAGACATCAATAGGGAGTAATTTTTAATTTTAAAGTCCTAATACCAAATTATAAAAATGTTACACTCATCGACTCACTTTATTATAGATAAATATATTTTCTAAAATAGAGTGTTGGATAGTTACTAATATAGAGGAGTAATCTTAAAATTAAATTATATAGAGAAAATTAAGCTAACAAAAATTTCTATGCTTAATTACGAAATCAACAAAGTTGAATACTCTATGAGTCTACATCAATTCATTTTAATCAGTGTGCGAAGGTAAATTAAATATTTATAATCCCACATGAATGAATAATGAGAGCTTAAAAGGTCAAACAAAAATTTTTAAAGGGTGGTATAATAACTTGAGTATTATGATAAGCAGATTAGAATTAATTGTAACCACATGAACAACCATTTACCCCCAGACTTAAGATTTGCAATGTCCTCAGTGCAATGTAAAAAGCGGACATAGAGTGATTTCATGATGATATATAAAAAGAAACTGCTATATCATAATAAGTAGAAGAGCACAGTAAAGAAACATGAGCTGTAATGAAATGCACTGATATATAATGTCGACAGAACAGAATACACTGATATAAAAAAAATTTTACAAGATACGATACATGAAGATAGATAGCACTACAACGATACATATCAGAAGTATCATGGTGGCCTGTCGAATCATCCGGGAAGGAAGGCGGTGCTGGAGCTGGCGGCTGGCGAGGGGCGATCCCAAGGTGGTCTCTAATCTGATGAAGGAGATCCTTAATTTCCTGATGTCCTCCTTAATTTCCTGAAAGCGTGGCGAGAGCTCGGTGTCGAAAAACTGTCGGAACTCGCGCGAGTATCGTGACTGAGGTGGAGGAGGTGCAGTAGACGACTCGCCATGAGCGTAGGTGGAACGGGGTGGAGGCACCAACGGCTCGTCGAGGTCAGGATCTATCTCATCATCACTGTCGGCCTGTACATGCGGTCCACGTCGAGCAATAGAATATATGACCCCTCCCCGGCCCTGACGGGCGGTGACGAGGCGGAGGGCGCGAAGACTAGCCATCGTGATAGGCACGGTCTTTGCTACCACTGTCATCTGGGGAGGGCTAAAAGATGCCCATATTCTTCACGAGGCGAGTAATATAGGGTGCTACGCAAATAGACCCTATACGAGTGGTGTCAGCCTGATGAAGAATAAACTGGGCTAGAAGATAACCGAGATGTAGAGGGATATCGTGATGTCATGCTGTAGAGGTATAACAGATCCTGCCTACTAACAACTCCGGAGCTTTCGCCCGACCGCTCAACGTGTGGCTGAGTAGATGGTGGATGTAATGGAGGGCGGGGGAAATCAATTTGGATGCCTTAGATCTCTTGGCCTCGTAGGCGCCAGTGTCGAAAGAAATCTGGCGCCATATACCACCGGCCATATCGCGGTTGGGGAGATCAAAGTGGAGTTCGGGGTAGGCGGCACTAAAAGGAACGACTCATACACCCCTAAATATTGGGTGAATTGGAGCATGGTGAGTGTATAAAATGTGCCACCCACTCGAAATGAAACTATCCCTCGGGCGCGTGCGGTGCGTCGATGAAATTTGGCCTAAAGCTGGAATAAAATGACGATAGGAACTCTAAGGTGAGTTCCCTAAAGCCTAATTCTTCTATGGCAAAAAATTGACTCCACCCTGTTACAGAAATCAGCCCCCTGACATCTCCAGCTAAGTTTATCTCCTCAAGTACGCTCCAATCTATCATGCGTATGTCTTGAAATTTTTTGGATTGCAGCGATTGTAGCGGGCGGTGTGCGATGCATCAGTGAAAATTAGCGGGGGTAGCAGCATCCCGCCTCTCCGTGGAGACTTGTAATTCCGGTCGGCGACGGCGACCTCCACTTCTTCCGGAAGACATAGTGTAGACGGGGAGAAATGCGAGTGAAGGGGGACGAGAAATGGAAAGGTGGTGCCTTGGGATCAGGCCACGGGATGACTGGTGGTGGGAGAGGGTTTGGAGTGAGCAGGAAAGAAAACCACACGGCCCCTATTTATACATGTTGAACACGGGTTCGCACACGGGCGTGTGCGAACCGTGTTAGGGAATCTTAACCTCGTGGAACACGGGGTGCGTCGGTCCGTGTAAAATAATGGAACACGGGTGCGCACACGGCCGTGTGTGCACCCGTGTTAGGGGATCCAATGCCTCGTGGAACACGGGCCTGCCTCGGTCCGTGTGGTCAAATCGGCTGGGGTCAGTGCGTCAGGTGGACACGGGCGACAACACGGCCGTGTGTCGCCCCGTGTCGCAGCTGGCACGGTACGCAAACACGGGTAGGTAGGAGACACGGGCGTGTGTAATCAGACACGCCCGTGTTCGATGTCTCGACACATCGGTCTCGACGATCGTCGAGACCGATGCACACGGCGTGCACAGGTTGGTGCGGACCCGTGTTGTGCTCGGGATGAAAATGCCCTTATGCCGAATTAATTCCACACGGCTGGGCCTGAGCCTGTGTCATGTACACGGCAACGCACACGGCCGTGTGGTGTAGCCGTGTGCCACTCCAGAAAAAAATTTTTTCAGAAATTTTTTTTTTCTTTTTCTCATTAAAATTTGATGGAAAATTTTTTTTCATTAACATTTTTTTTCTTTAATTTTTCATTACAACTAATTAGACTTATACTAAAGCAAGAATATTTAGAAACACCTATTATACTTAATATTAAATTAATCTAGACGGAGGCAGGTTCTAGACGAGCGAAGAAGTCCATAGGGATTTCACCATAATAAGGTTTAAGTCGGTGACCATTAACCTTAAAATCTCCCTTCTCTGGGTGAGTTAACTCGACGGTACCGTAGGGAAAGACTTCTTTAACTTTAAAGGGTCCGGACCACTTAGACCTTAATTTCCTGGGAATAATCGTAATCTGGAGTTATAAAGGAGGACTTGGTCACCTTTTGGAATACCTTGGGTTTACGAAGGTGACGGTCATGAAATAGTTTGGTTTTCTCCTTATAAATCCGGGAGTTCTCATAGGCCATAGTTCTCCACTCATCTAATTCGTTAAGTTGAAGTTTACGCTTTTCTCCTATAGAATAGCGTCAAAATTTAAGGAGCGTATTGCCCAATATGATTTGTGTTCTAATTCTATAGGTAGGTGACAAGATTTACCGTAGACTAATCTAAAGGGGGTGGTCCATAGGTGTTTTGTAGGCGGTCCTATAAGCCCACAAACAGTCGTTAAGTTTCCTAGACCACTGCTTCCTATTCCCTTCTATAGATTTTTCTAAGATTCTCTTAAGCTCTCTATTGGAAACTTCAACTTGTCCACTAGTTTGAGGATGATACGGAGTGGCTATCCTATGTGTAACTCCATATTTTTCTAATACTTTGTCTAGTTGTAGATTACAAAAAGTGTGAACCCCTATCGCTAATAAGTGCACGTGGTGTGCCAAATCGTGCGAATAAGGATTTCAAAAATCTAATTACAACCCTACTATCATTAGTAGGCAAAGCTTGCGCTTCAACCCACCTTGATACGTAATCTACAGCTACCAAAATATATTTATTCCCAAAAGAAACTGGGAATGGTCCCATAAAATCTATACCCCACACATCGAATACTTCACATTCAAGGATAAATTTTTGAGGCATTTCATGTAATTTAGAAATATTACCTGCTTTTTGGCAAGAATCACATGAAAGCACATACCTTTGGGCATCCCTGAATAGAAGGGGCCAATAAAAACCGGAATCAAGAACCTTTTTAGCGGAGCGATTCGCTCCATAGTGACCACCAGCAGGACCTGAATGACACTGCTCCAAAATCTTCCAACCTTCCTCCGCTGATACACACCTTCTTATAACAGAATCTGCACATATCCGAAAAAGAAAAGGGTCCTCCCAAAAGTAATATTTCAAGTCAGAGAAAAATTTCTTTTTCTGCTGATATGAAAAGTCTTTTGGAAGGACCTTAGCCACAAGATAGTTTGCATAATCTGCAAACCATGGATAATCTAGTTGTATATTGGTAGATATGGCAAATAATGATTCCTCAGGAAATGTATCAGAAATTTCAGACTCATCTAACATTGATCGTAGTGGGTTTTCTAAACGTGAAAGATGATCTGCCGCTAAGTTTTCCGCTCCTCGTTTATCCCTAATTTCTAGATCAAATTCTTGTAGAAGAAGAACCCATCGGATTAAACGAGGCTTTGCTTCCGCTTTGGCTAGCAAATATCTAAGTGCAGAGTGATCCGTATAAACTACCACTTTGGATAATGTTAAATATGATCTAAATTTATCAAAGGCGAATACCACTGCTAAGAGTTCTTTTTCAGTAGTTGTATAATTCTCCTGTGCATTATTAAGTGTTTTACTAGCATAATATATTGGGTGAAAATGTTTGTTTCGGCGTTGTCCTAAAACAGCCCCTACCGCAAAACTACTAGCGTCACACATGATCTCAAATGGTTGACTAAAGTCAGGTGCGATCATAATAGGAGAATTAATTAATTTTTCTTTTAAGAACTCAAAGGCGTGTAGACACTCTTGTTCAAAAATAAAAGGTGTGTCTTTTTCTAAAAGCCTTGTAAGTGGTTTAGCTATTTTAGAGAAGTCTTTAATAAAACGGCGGTAAAATCCCGCGTGTCCTAAGAAACTTCTCACTGCCTTTACGGAGGTTGGTGGTGGCAATTTTTCTATGGTCTCTATTTTTGCTTTATCTACTTGAATTCCTTGGCTTGAAATTTTATGGCCAAGTACTAACCCTTCTTGTACCATGAAATGGCACTTCTCCCAACTAAGCGCTAGGTTCGTCTCCTCACACCTCCTAAGAACTTTCTCTAAATTATTCAAACACAACTCAAAAGAGTCGCCAAAAACCGAAAAATCATCCATGAACACTTCCATGATATCTTCAACATACTCGTTAAAGATGGCTAGCATGCACCTTTGAAATGTGGCGGGCGCATTACATAACCCGAAAGGCATACGTCTATAGGCAAAGGTACCAAATGGGCAAGTAAATGTTGTTTTCTCTTGGTCTTCTGGTGCTATAGGAATTTGAAAGTATCCAGAAAGTCCATCTAGAAAACAATAGTAAGAGTGTCCTGATAAGCGTTCTAATATCTGGTCAATGAAAGGAAGAGGGAAATGGTCTTTCCTAGTGGCATCATTTAATTTCCTATAGTCTATACAGACACGCCAACCTGTTACTGTTCGCGTTGGAATTAATTCATTTTTATCATTTGCTACTACGGTCAGGCCACCCTTCTTAGGAACTACTTGGACAGGACTAACCATGAACTATCCGAAATAGGATATATAATACCAGCATCTAATAACTTTACAATTTCAGCCTTAACTACCTCTTTCATATTAGGATTTAGCCTACGTTGCGGTTGAATAGACGACTTATAGTTTTCTTCCAAAAGAATTTTATGGGTGCAAAAACTAGGATTAATACCTTTATATCAGATATTTGCCACGCTATTGCACCTTACATTTCTTCAATACGGTTATCAATTTTTCTTTTTCAAGTTTGGAAAGATTTGAAGATATGATAACTGGGTACGAAGAATTTGTTCCTAAGAATGCATACTCAAGATGATCCGGTAATTTTTTTAATTCTACTATTGGTGGATCTTAGTATTATTCTTAAGAATTTCATGATCTCCTTCAGTAATTAAACTATATTCCGTTGTTTATTCATAGCAACACAATTTCTAGAAAAAATAAATGTTCAATAATGTCATCATTTTTATCATCTTCTAGATAATTGTTAGTTATGCAAATTTCTAAAGGATCTTATAATAAAAATTAGAATTTATAGAAGACATAAAATCATCAATACCATGAGAAAAATAGCAATAATCATCGTTTTCTAAAGATTGTTTCATAGTTTTGCCAATTTGAAAAGTGACTTCATCTTCTCCTACTCGCAATACTAATTTACCATCAAAAACATCAATAAGTGCTCTATTAGAGTAGCTAGAAATGGACGACCTAGTATGAGTGGTACTTCGATATTTTCATCCATATCTAAAATAACAAAATCAGCAGGAAATATAAATTTATCTACCTTAACTAATACATCTTCCACTATTCCCTAGGATACTTAACCGATCGATCTGCTAATTGAATACTCATTCTTGTTGGGCTAAGTTCTCCTAGGCCTAGTTTTAGATATAAATTATAAGGCATTAAATTTATACTTGCTCCTAGATCTGCTAAAGCCTTATTTACTTGTAAATCACCGATTAAGCATGGAATTGAAAATGAACCGGGATCCTTAAGTTTTTGTGGCAATTTATTTTGCAAAATAGCAGAACATTCTTCACTTAATGTTACTAATGATAATTCTTCTATTTTTTTTTATTAGAAATCAAATCCTTAAGAAATTTTGCATATTTAGGCATTTGAATAATTTCAGAAAAAGGTAAATTAACATGTAATTGCTTAAACATAGATAAAAATTTACCATACTGCGCATCCATGCGCTCCTTGCTATGCTTTGCTGGGTATGGTAATGCTGGTTGGTACTCCATCGGTTGTACATTCATCTCGCTTGGTCCTTCGCCGCTAGACTCCATTTTGGGTGCTTCTTTTGCAGGCCTTGGGTCTTGTAACTCCTTTCCGCTCCTCAATTGAACGGCTTTTGCATGCTCCCTTGGATTTATCTCTGTATTCCCTGGAAGTGTTCCTTGCTGCCTTTCAGAAACCATCCTTGCAAGCTGACCAATTTGATTTTCCAAGTTCCGAATTGAACCCTCTTGATTTCGGAAGGCTACATCGGTAGTTTGCATAAATTTGGTAAGCACATCTTCCAATGTAGGCTTCCTTGGTTCCAACTGTGGTTGTTGTCCAAACATGGGCTGCTTCCTTGATTTCCTTGTCCTCCCAAGAGAAATTGGGGTGGTTTCGCCATCCAGGATTATATGTAGACTATATGGGTTATTGGCTTGATTGAAAGGTGGCCTAATATTGTTACCATATAGTCAACATGCTCTTGAACTTGCGGTTCACAACTAGGCATTCCAGTGCATGAAGGGTCCCATTGTTGAGGTGCCATGGAAGGTGATGCTAAGGCAAGGTTGTCCATCTTTTGGTGAAGTTTTCTCCACTTGAATTGCTAAGGCGGTGACGGCATCTACTTCATAAATTCCTGCGGGCTTGCTAGGCTTTTGTCTTACGGTAGTCCATTGGTAATTGTTCATTGCCATGTCCTCTATCAACTGCTGAGCCGCTTCAGGTGTCTTGTTGTTCAAAGTTCCTCCACTAGCCGCATCAATCATTTGTTTGGTGGCTGGATTTAGACCATTATAGAAGGTCTGAATCTGAAGCCATGAAGGTAGAGCATGGTGGGGGCATCTCCTTAACAACTCCTTGAATCGTTCCCATGTGTCGTACAACGATTCAGACTCCAATTGAATGTATGTAGAGATGTCATTCCTTAACTTCGCAGTCTTTGCAGGTGGAAAATACTTCATTAGAAATTTCTCAACCATCATGTCCCAAGTAGTGATCGACCCTCTAGGTAAGGAATTCAACCACTGCTTCGCCTTATGCCTTAAAGAAAATGGAAACAATCTCAATCGAATGGCGTCGTTGGAAACACCATTGATCTTAAATGTGTCACATATCTCTAAGAATCCGGCCAAGTGAGTGTTAGGATCCTCATCTTGCAAGCCATCATACTGAACATACTGTTGAACCATCTGTATCACACTAGGCTTCAATTCAAAATTGTTGGTAGCTATCGGTGGTCTAACGATGCTCGACCCGGTTCCTTGGAGATTAGGTCTAGCAAAGTCAGACATGGTTTGCTCATTTTGGTTGGCCATAGTATCTAAGTTTTCAAGATGATTCTCTCCTTGGTTTACTGTCTCCTCTTCTGATAGTCCGTTTGAAATATCTGTGGTATTAATTCCCACGTCCCTTAAGTTAGTGTTATGGAGAATTCGTTCTGGGTCAGGATGAAATGGTGCTAGCCCAGAATTTTTGCCCCTGGTCATAGACTAACAGACTACAAAAAAAAATATTACGCAATATAATTATTCAAATACTAATTTACAACTATATAAATAAAAATTGGTAGATCAATAAAGATTAGGATTTCAAAATATTGAAAACGATTCCCCGGCAACGGCGCCAAAAACTTGATGATTTTTCTTGCTAACAAGTAATAATTCAATGTGATTTCATTCTACATTCTAATACAATTATGTAGATGGACTTAACTAGATTGAATTAGCATTCAGGCAAGCGCACCTATCAATCGTAATATATGAGAAATCTACATCTCGTGTCGTATTCCACAGGGTCGTTTCAACTATTCGTACTCACCCTCCCTTTATTTTCATACCTCTAAATAAAAGTGAAATTTAAACTACATTATTCTAACTATGACCAATTGGATGATTCAGTATTGGAGAAATAAAAGCGATAACAACATGAAGCTTTTAAATAATTACATGAACAAATCCATTTATCAATTCAATTCTAAGCAATCATGACATGAAAAGAGTGTTAAATTTGTGCAATGTAAAGGTTAATTTTTCATCAAAATTCTCTCTCGAGCAATTCCAAATCTAAACCTAAGATAGTAAATTTTCTCTCGAACAATTCACAACACTCAAGTTCGCATTAAACAGAATACCTTTATTACTACATAAATTCATGGATTTTATTTCTAAATTACATGAATTCTTTTATCCGTGTTCTAATTTTCCAAACAGAATATCTCTCGATCATAGAGTTTGAAATACAAAGTGAATTATCATCACAATATGAACATACTAAATTCATTGCAAATAACCAATTTCTCAATCTAGCAATTGCAAATTATGTAAAACAAATAAGTAATTCAAAGGGATGATTAAACTCTTTGTTTGATTGCATAAACACAAATAAAATGCTACAAATATAACATAAACAAGGTGATACATGATTACTAGAATGTTCAAAGCAAAATTCATGCAAATTAAAACATAAATTGAAGATGGATCATCAAGAGAAAGAAAGGATTCAAGGGATTAATGATTGAATAAAAAATACATAAGAATACCCTTCAATCCTCCTTGTCTTGATGCTCCCCTTCGGCCTCCAGCAGTTCTCCAATCCAGAAATGATCCAAAAGTTCTAAGTAAATTTTTCTACAGGAAATTTATAGTTCCCTTGCAAACAGGTCGGACACGGGGTCGCACACGGCCGTGTGCCAGGCCGTGTGGACGGTTCCTAGGCGGTTCCTGGGCAGTTTCCACGAAAAGGCGTGTCTGGTAGTGGGCCGTGTCAGATGACACGGGTATAGACACGGCCGTGTGTGCGGCCGTGTTCCACAGACACGGGTTGGTCGGCAGCCGTGTGAAAAGATGACACGGGTATGCACACGGGCGTGTGCCATACCCGTGTGAGGCTCCTCTGTCTGCGCCCAAATTCTTCAGCTCCAGGTGCATAGGACACGGGTAGGCACACGGCCGTGTGTCTGGCCGTGTGCACACAAAATTTCTGTCCTGTCATCAGGAAAATTTATAGTTCCCTTGAAAACAGGTAGGACACGGGGTCGCCAAGGCCTGTGTGCCAGGCCGTTTGTGGACGGTTCTAGGCGGTTCCTGGGCAGTTTTCCACGAAAAGGCTGTTGGTTAGTGGGCCGTGTAGATGACATGGTATAGACCGGCCGTGTGTGGGCCGTGTGCCACAGAACGGGATGGTCGGCAGCCGTATGCAAAGATGACAGGGTACGCACACGGCGTGTGCATATCCGTGTGAGGGCTCCTTGTCTTGCGGCCCAATTTCTTCAGCTCCAGGTGCATAGGACACGGGTAGGATCGGCCGTTGTTCTGGCCGTGTGCACCAAATTTCTGTCCTGTCATCAGCTGTAGACTCCGTGAACTCTCTGTTTGCTCGAACTGTTAGGTCCATTGGTTGGCTTTACCTGCAATAGAAAAATCATATACTCAGTAAATGGTTTAAAACAAGAACTGACAAGGACTTCTAAATATGCTTTTATCTATGATACGACAATTTCTTTGATATTATCATGAAATCACCACCAAAAGGGGCAGGAAATGATAGATATGATTACAATTATGATAGTAAAAAAAGCCTTCATAATCGTACTCATCAAGGAGGCCAAGGGAGGAAGAAGGAGCTAGATCCCGCCATTTGGAGGAGCTTCGGAGCTCCGCATCGCGAGCCGACTCCGGATCCACGGAGGCAACGCTAGTGCGGTGGTTTTCATCCAATTACTTTTCATGGCGCCAAAGAGGAACGAAGGGTAACGATCCTCATCTTGAGCATGAGTAGCTCTCTTTCTTTGCATAGGAAGCCCGCTCTCGCGGGTTTGCGGAGAGTTGGAGGCGTTCCTTCGGGTAGATATGTGAAGTCCCCGTGTTTAGAGTCCGTAAGCGAGAACGGACATAGGCATGATGTGTGAAGCCTATCGGACATGTTGGTCTGGATCGGTGATGTTGCATTGCATAATGCCGGAGAAGACTCCGTGTTATTGGTTGTTTTTCGGGTTTTCTACGCGGTAGATTGCAGCAGGGAGCCTGGGGGGACTAACCCAAAAGGTGCACCGGAAAACTGGGCGGATACGAGATCTTGCCAACTTGGTGGCTTGAGAGCCAACTTGAACATACCCGGGTTATGTGACTTGTGATGGAAAATGGGACTGATGGAAGTTTGACCCGCGCAAATGGCTTAAATTGTCGTTGCGATGTGAGCACGGGTTAGATGGAACCGTACCCGTTCTATGTCGTGTCGGTTAAAGAGACCTAAAGGAACGTGACACTTTCCGTTGGCATAGAGTAGGGTCTTCGGCAGTCAATGGCTTAAATTGTCGGTGACCCAGGCCAGGGAAGACAAATTGCTCATAGGTTTGGCGCTCCAAGTGGCGGTGGTGAGTCCGGAATGTCAATGGCTTTAATTGACGTGACATCGACCGGTTCACCGAGAAATGTGCCCTGAGAGCACGGGGCGTGGTGGCCGTACGAGCCAACATCTGTGATGTATTGGCTATTAATATAAATTGCTCGCTTATGCTAATGAAATGCAGGGAAGGAGACGCCGCCCGAGTGGGGGCGGGATGTTATAATTTGGTCAGCCATTTTGCTGACCGTTTTGCCTTGTTTTCGCCACCGTGCGGT
>CM077153.1:268499009-268589009 GCA_039583875.1 Platanthera guangdongensis
CGACACTTTCCCTAGGGTGTCGACACATGGACTTAGAAACTTTTAGCTTCAGTCCAGTGAATACCTAACCTGCACAAGTAACTCAAACAACACAAATACATTATGATGTATATCATTGAGTTAGGTGAGGCTTCTTCAAATCAGGTACATTTGACCAATGTACCCAACAATCTCCCCCTATTTGGAGAGGAGTTCATAATCCTTAGTCAATGATATACACCATTCATAATTAAAAAATACAAAATGATGTAAAACAGATTATAATCAACAGGGTAACATTGAACATGTAACAACTACACACATATACACATTCAACATTTCAGAACCAACTAAGAAACAAACACATTTCAGAACAAATACTAATTATCCATATTGTTCTAATATGTTCCTTATACATTGCAATGTTGTACAAAATGTTTTCATTTAAAAGATTACAACAAGCTTCAAGTTAATTCTAGTCTATTGATCAGGGTTCATTGATAACAATCCTTTCCAGCTTTAACTTGAGCTTTGACCGAGCAGCAGCAGCAGCAGGCTTCTTACCTTTTGAGTGTTTCTCTTTTGTCTTCAGCCTTAATTTTCTGCCTCTCAAAGTAATGATAGGGCTTAGGAAAGTACTTGCTAGGCTCCACAGTGTAGGAGGTAGCTTTCCTACTTAGCCTTCCTTCTATACTGGACAATGGCTTCCTGCCTGATCTCATGCTTCCTCCATTCAGCTTCTGAGAACCATTGTTCCTCTCATGTGCATTGTCCTTGGCTGCTTTCCAGGCTGTGAGAATGATGTTCCTAGAAGTAGGCTCCACTGTTCAAAATCTGGTTTTTGCTCAGCCAGTTCCCTGAAATTCTTTGACAGCCTTTTCTTCTTCTTTGTCCATAGCCTCTGCATAGTGCTGTAATAGGTTGAGTAACCTTTTCTAAATCGACATTGCCTTTGCCCCCAGATGGGCTATACATAGTGCTCACCTCTGCATGAATCATTTCAAAATCTGGAGGTGGATAAATGACTTGAGCTACTTCTTGTGGCTCACTCCAAAATAGGCAGGGTTCAGTCCAGATTCAGCAACTTCATTGTCATCACACAGGGGATGATATATCCAAGTGTAGCCCTGATTGAATTTGAAATCCATTTTGTATGCTCAGAACTGGCCTTGACTAACACTCTCTCCCCCTTTATGACTTCTTGGGCTATATGGTCTCTTACATCATCTTTCTGGAACCTGATTTGGCTGTCCAAGACCTGATGCCATCCTTAAAATAAGGTCTAAGCTTTGTAAGCTGTTCAGAAATGACCTTCTGTGAATCCTTAATGGCAGTCTTGACAGCAGCAATTCATCTTGAAAAGCTTTATCAAATTCAGCCTTTGCAGCAGCAGATGATGTTGAAGGTTCAGCAGTCTTACTCTTTAGTTCTGTGACTATAGTATTGTGGGAGGCAGTTAAATTATCATTCATCCTTAATGATTTTCAAGTACATAGCCCTGCTTCATGCTATATCATCTACTTGAGACTTTATTTCTTGGGGGTTGCCATAGACCACTGCATTAGCACCTTTTGTAAAACGTCAGTCATCTCCTTTTATTAAGGTTTATTTCAAACCTTATGGACTTGATTTCGAGCCAGATCAGATTGTAGGGTCTTGTGCCCTTCAAAACATAAGTTTCTATAGCCTTCCTTTGTTCATCCATCTTGATTTGCAGTGCAATCAGTAGAGCACTATAATCAGTTGATGGAGCTTGTTGGACTAAGGAGTGTGAGCAACAGTTTGTAGAGCCTTCTTGTAGCTCTGGCTCCTTCTTTGAATACAAAGAATTTCTTTTTTAGCTTGTTCAGTCTCATCATCCTCAGACTCTGAAGTACTTGCTATATTACCCTATCCTTAGGGCTTGAGGGTTTGTCATCTTGCACATCAGTGCTTTCTCACTTTCCTGCTAATAGGCTCTTCCTGATTTCCAAGATCTCCCCTCAACAGTAGCACCCTTCTCTTCATCAGCAGCAGTCTTGTCCATGTCAAAATCCTCTTGATCTAGATTCAGAAAGAGTCTTCCATTGTGTATTCAGGAGGTGACTGAGCAGGAGAAGTGCTGGGTTCATACTACTTTATCAGGAACAACTTCATGTACTACTGATGTGTCTTGGAGAACAACATCTGGTACTTGATTTGCTTGCTGAGTTGCTGATGGACATCAGACAAATCAGAATCTATTATAGAAAATCTAAAGTATTGAGGTCAGACAGTACCCCTTGGATGATTATTGTAGCTTGCTCACTCTCCAGTGTAGAGGGTTGTTCTACAGCTGGAGGCTCCCCTGTCTTGGATCCTTTTGCATGGGGCTAGCTGTAGGCAGCTCCCCCTGGATTTCTGCTGGCTCTGAGGAGAGGAGCAGGTGACTTCTCTGCAGCCACATCTATTGGACTATCAGGAGTGAAAACAACATGTTCTTCACTACCTGAGCTGCTGGAGGACTTCTGAGTCACAGCAGCTATCTTCCTCTTCTTCTTTGGAGGGGAATCTTCTTAGAAACTTGCTTCTTCGGGTAGGAACTTCCTGAGATAGTACTCTTTCCACCGGGAAAATATCCTTGTGGTCCATCCTCTATGTGATTGATTTTAGTAGCAGCAGCAGCATTATCATTACCTCTGGTATTGTACCAGCCAGGTAGAGACTTAGTATTCTGCCCAGATTGGGCTTCTTCAGACTTTCTTAATTTCTCAAACACAACCATTGACCAGTCTATTTTGAGGTTGAAGATGATTCTGGTCATAACACTGAACATGGAGGCTGACACCCTATCATGCCCTCCAGTTCTACTGAGTATATTACCCACAATTTCTGACAGAAATTTTCCTTGTGTATTCATTCCTCCTGTTGAATAGATCCTATCTTCAGCTTAGGATCTAGACCACACCAGGTAAGTGCTTCCTGGTCTTAGATGTAGTCACTTCCTCTTCATCTTGAACTTTAGGTAGCTGAAGTACCTTTCTCAGAGATTTGGGTGAAATCTTGACCTTGGTGCCATGCACCCTTGATTTGATCCTGTAACCTGAATCATTACTGACCCCAGTAAGGAATTCAAGAACTTCCTTCTTCCAAATTTTAGTTGGTCTGAAACTAAGTTCCAATCCTGAATCGGTGACTAGGGTTACCACCGATTTTATTTCTTGATCGCCATCGTCGAATGCGCCACGAACCAGTTCATAGCCTTCATTGACGTTCTCTTCGAGCTTGGGAGCCATTAGGGTTTGGAGAATTAGTCTTTAGAAGAGAGAAATGTCGACACAGTAGTTTGGTCTCGAAACTCTGAAAGCGTGTCGACACACAAAGACAGAATCTATTTATACCTTTCAGGTTTGAAGACGAACAGGCGGGATGGATTACTAAAGATGTGTCGACACTGGCAATAAGTGTCGACACTGACTTATAATGTCTCGACACTCATATGTCGACACAAGTTTAAGTCATCAGATTTTATGTGTCGACACTTGGATAAGTGTCGACACCACACTACTCGACATGTAGTCGAGACTTTACTTAGAAAATTCTGAGTAAAACTTAAGTGTCGACACCTTATTGAATGTGTCGACACCAACTCGACATGTGTCGACACTAACATTCTGAAGTGTCGACACCAACTTCCTAGATGTGTCGACACCATTTTCCTGAAGTGTCGACACTTACTATTCTCTGTCGACATAGACTTGTCTATATGTCGACACCTTTTTACTTAGCCAATTTTTAGTTCTGTAAACTTAGTCTAAGTTTATCATACCTAGTTCAATTTTGAACCTATTGAACTTAGCTTCTTCTAAGGGCTTAGTAAACATATCAGCTATCTGATTATCAGTTTTAACATATTCAAGTGCAATATCATTTCTTTCTACATGCTCCCTAAGAAAGTGATATTTAATCTCAATATGTTTAGTTCTACTATGTGATACATGATTGTTAGCTATTGAAATAGCACTTGTAGAATCACAGTAAAGTGGAGTTCTACTTACCTGAAATCCATAGTCTTCTAACTGATGTTGAATCCACAAAAGTTGAGCACAGCAACTTCCTGCAGCTACATATTCTGACTCAGCTGTGGAAATAGCCACACTGGTTTGCTTCTTACTACTCCATGAAATGAGTCTTCCACCTAGGAATTGACAGGATCCAGTAGTGCTCTTTCTATCTTCTTTGCATCCTGCAAAGTCTGCATCTGAATAGCCTGTTAGATCAAAATCTCCATTCCTAGGGTACCAGAGGCCTAGATAGGAGTGCCCTTTAGATATCTCAAGATTCTCTTGACTGCAGTCAAGTGAGACTCTTTGGGCAGGCTTGATACCTGGCACAAACACATGTAGCATACATAATGTCAGGCCTACTTGCAGTCAAGTATAGTAGGGAGCCAACTATCCCTCTATACAAGGTTTCATCTACAGGTTTCCCTGCATCATCCTTGCTTAGAGACATACTTGACCCATAGGAGTCTTCATGGTACTGGATGAATCCATACCATACTTCCTTATGAGTTCTAGGGTGAACTTGGACTGACATATGGATAGACCACTTCCAGTCTGTTTAACTTGGAGACCCAAGAAAAACTTTAGTTCTCCCATACTACTCATCTCAAATTGACTTTGCATAAGCTTTGCAAACTTTTTGCAAAGGCTACTTTCAGTAGACCCAAATATAATGTCATCTACATATATTTGGACAAGTATGACTTTGCCTCTAGATTCCCTAAGGAATAGAGTCTTATCTATTTCCCCCTTGAGAACTTGTTCTCAATGAGGAAACTAGATAGGGTTTCATACCAAGCTCTAGGTGCTTGTTTTAACCCATATAATGCTTTCCTAAGTCTATAGACATAATGAGGTAGAGTTGGATCAACAAAACCTGCAGGCTGCTCCACATAGACTTCTTCTTTCAAATTACCATTTAGGAATGCTGACTTCACATCCATTTGGTATACCTTGAATCCTTGATAAGTTGCATAGGCCAAGAACATCCTTATGGCCTCCAGTCTGGCTACTGGGCAAAGGTTTGATCAAAATCAATACCTTCTTCTTGCCTATAACCTTTAGCAACCAATCTTGCTTTATTCTTAATGATGACTCCTTGTTCATCTAACTTATTCCTGTAGATCCACTTTGTTCCTATCACATTGTGATCTTTAGGTTTAGGAACCAGGTCCCAAACCTTGCACCTTTTGAACTGATGAAGCTCTTCCTGCATTGCTTCAGTCCACTGTGGATCTTGTATAGCTTCTTCAAATTTCTTGGTTCTATTTGAGACAGAAAACTTGAATATACTACAGCATTCTGATTTCTGCTCCTTGTCTGAACACCTTGTCTTGGATCTCCAATATCAGCTCTACTGGATGATCTCTTAGATGCCTGTTGGCTGGAGGCATCCTTACTTCTGGTTGAACTTCTTCAGCATCTTCATCAAACTGAGTTCCTTGTACTTCTTCAACTCCTTGTACATGTAGTTCTCCCCTGGACAAAAGCCATCTCCTTCTACTTGCTGTCTTGCAGCAGGTACATCTTCTATGGTTAGCTTGTCCATCTTCTTAGTAAGACCTGTGGGTTGCATACATTGCTAGACAACTCATTGTTAATTAGTTTTGTCTCATCAAAAACTACATGCACAGACTCCTCTACAACTTGTGTAGTCAAGTTGTCGACTCTATAAGCCTTACTATTATTGCTGTACCCAACAAACACTCCCTCTTGGGACTTGGCAGCAAACTTAGTTAGGTAAGACTTTCCATTGTTAAGTATGAAGCATTTGCAACCAAAAATCCTGAAATAGGATAGGTTTGGTTTCCTGCCTTTCAGCAACTTCATAGGGAGTTATTTAACCTTTTTAGTGATGGTAGCCCTATTTATCACATGGCATGCAGTGGGTTAACTGCTTCAGCCCAGAAATATTCTGGCAGTGATGAATCACTTAATAGGGTTCTACCAGCCTCTATCAAGGTCCTATTTTTCCTTTCAGCAATGCCATTTTGCTGAGGTGTTCTAGGTGAAGAGAATTCTTGAAATATCCCATAGTCTTCACACAGCTTTGTCATGCTTTCAGACTGAAACTCAGTACCATGGTCACTTCTAATTTTGACCACTGTACAGTTCAATTCATTCTGAATTTGCTTAACAAAACTATAGAAGACACTAGGTGTTTCAGATTTCTGCTTTAAGAAGAACACCAGGAAACCTTGAGTAGTCATCAACAACTACAAAGGTGTAGACCTTCCTACCTAAGCTGTGAACTGGCATTGGACCAAATAGATCCATATGCAAGAGGTATAACCACCTCACAGCATCTTTGTTGTCTAAGCTTCTAAAGGTGGATTTAGTCTGCTTGCCCTTTTGACAAGCTGAGCAAATGCCATCTTTGACACACTAACTTGAGGACCATTCCTCACTAACTCTTTGCTAAAGAGTTTGCTAATAGTCTTGTAATTAAGATGGCAAGCCTCTTGTGCCATTTGACACATTGAGAGACTGTCTCATCAGCTACAAGACAACAGGAGAACCATTGTTCTCACATAATGTCTAAGCAGTAGACATTCCTCTTTCTATATCCTGTCAAAATGATCTCTTGATCACTTGACCTCTTGATATGACAACCATTTTTAACAAATGATATGTCATACCCTACATCACTTAACTGACTTATACTAATGAGTTTGTGTTTCAACCCTTTAACATAAGCCACTTGAGTAATGGTAACAAGGTTTGAAGAGATGTTACCAACCCTTTGATGATTCCTTTTTCAGAACCACCAAAGGTCACTTTAGGACCATTTTTGATTGGAATGTAGTCCTTCAGTAGTCCCTTGTTCCAGTCATATGTCTGGAACATCCACTATCCAAGTACCATGTTGGGGTATGGCCACTTGGATTCACCTGCAAAACAAATTAATGAACCTTAGAACCAAAGTAAACTTGGGTCCTTGGTGATTGTTAGTTTGCAACTTGACATAGCTACCTGCTGACTTTCCACCAGGTAACTTGCTACTCAACTTGGCACTGGCATTGTGCCAACAATCCAAGGCAAAGTGGCCAACCTTGCCACAACACCAGCATTCAAACTTGTTGTACCTTTGCTTAGGTACAGACTTGGCTGTCTTGACTACAGCAGGCTTATTGATTGCTGGGGCTTTGCCCTTGGACTTGGACTGATCCTGAACAGTCCTAGCTGGTTTAATAAAACCTAATCCAGCCTTTCCTTTATGATGAACAAATTCATCAATCAAGGTAGCACTGATTTAGGTTTTGAAAACTAGCAACTAGCTCTCTTTTCTTTCTGAAGATTGATCTCCAGTCTCTTAATTTGATCATTTTTATAAGTGATAGTTCCCATCTGAATCACAGTAATGTGTTTCAGCCTGGCTACCTCATTGAGCTTTTGATCAAATTCCTTCTCAAGGTCTGTTGCAGCTGCCTTTAGATCAGCAATTTCCTTTGCCTGACTTTTGGCAAGGGACTTGCTTTTCTTATAGGCTTGCACAGTACTTTATATTCATCTAAGAGCTGATGAATATCTCCCTCAGATTCAGAAACACTTCCATCACTTGATGAAGATGAATCTGACTCTGAACTAGAACTGAAATCTGAACTTTGAGTTGGACTTTGTACCTGACTAGGTCCTGGCTGCTCCAGGATTTTGGTACTTTCAGTCAATGCCATCAGTCCTTGGCACTGACACTCTTCTTGTTCATAGATTGATTCCATGATCTGCATAAACTCCTCTTCTTCTTCTTCAGCAAATAGCCCTATGTAGGCTTCAGCATCTGTCTCAGTGTCTGAAGAAGAAATGTCTGAAAGAGTCTTCTCATTCTTTGCAACAAAGGACTTCTCCTTCTTTCCTTTGAAGTGAGTCTTCTTTTGTCACTGGATTCTTTTCTTCTCTCAGGACAATCTGCAATAACATGACCCTGTCTATTGCAGCAGTAACACACTATCTTAGACCCAGTTGCCTTACTAGTCTTTGTCTTTTTCTTGTCCTTCTTTGAAGGCTTCTTCTCCTGATACTGGACTTCTTTCCCTTTGGAAAATGAAGGTCTGGACCTCCACTGTTTCTTCTTCAGGAATTTCTGAAAATGTCTGGTGAATGCAGCAAAGTCTTCATCACTTTCACTGCTTGTAGACTTTGTGCTAATAGACTCATCTGATTCTGATTCAACTACCTCTGGAGGAGGTTGATGACTTAGTCCTGCCCTTTCTAGGTACTTCTGACTTGAAGGCAACAGTCCTTTCCCTGTGCTCAGTCCTTGTTGATTTTTCTTCCTCTTTTCTCACTGACAGCTGCATCTCATAAGACAACAACTTCCCAACAGTGTGGGAGGAGGAATTTCTCCCAACTTTGCCATTTCTCTGATGGCACAGATCTTAGTGTCCCAATCTTTGGTTAGGGACCTCAAGAACTTATCATTCAATTCATAGTTAGTGAACTCTCTTCCATAGGACATGAGTTCATTAACAATCTATAGAACTTCTTGTAGCATTCAGTGATGTTATCTCCTCTTCCTTGCCTAAAGCTCTCATACTCTTGATTAAGCAAGGACTTTCTATCTTGCCTAACTTCTTCAGACCTTCCATATACAATGAGGGTATCCCACATTTCTTTTGCTGTTTTACAGTGAATTAGGTTCTGAAAAGTTGCATCATCAATGGCACTTACTATAATGTTTTGTGCCCTTTTGTCCATAGTGGCTAGGACAATTTCATCCTTGGTCATCTCAGAGAAATCCTTTGGAGTCCTCTGATTTGCATCCAGTACTGAAATCTTCATTGGCACATAAGGCCCTTCCTTAACTGTGATGTAGATCCTTGGGTCTGAGGCCTCCATAAATAGCCTAACCCTTTCTTTCCAGATTCCAAAATCTCCTTCCTGCAAATGGGTAACTTCATGGAACCCAACTCTTTGTGATTCTCATAAGAACCCATGTTTCTTGAAGTTCTTGAATTTCTTGAATCTGTTTTCTGACTTAGACTGTTTCTGCCAACAGGATCTCTTAGACTGTTAGTCCTTGTTTTGAGGAACCTCGCTTTGATACCACTTGAAAGATATGGTACCTAAACACCTAGAGGGGGGGGGGGTGAATAGGTGACCTAAACCTTTTTAAAACTTTGTTGGCAGCACAACAGTTATTTCACAGAATTCTACAGCTAACAGCAATTACAAAATATACACAGTTAATCCACAGCACAGCACAGCAGACACACTAATTTATAGTGGTTCCCCAATCTTTGGGTACATCCACTTTCCCCCTTCGCCTATCTAGCAGTGTACTAGATTCGGCCAACCTTCTCCACTATCTCAGAACCCAACTAGGTTCCTACACCTCAGGCCCAAAGCCTTACACTCAGCCACCTAGGCCTACACTCAGCCACCCAGGCCTACACTCAGCCAATTAAGGCCTACACTCAGAGTTCTTCAACTCCTACACTCAGGCAACCAAACCCTACCCTCAGCCTTTATAATATAGGCTTACAATTCTCTCAGATCCAATGGATCCTACAAGTTAAAATAGAAATACAATAGCTAACTCTACAACTCAGAAAATAAGAGAGAAGTTGAGAGTTTCTTGAAGAGTTCTTGGAAGAACTCAGTTAGATCCAAACTGACTTAGCTTCCTTCAAAGCTTCTTGAGTTAGAACTGAATTAGTCTGAATCTTCTGCAGTTGATCCTTGACCTCTGCTTCTTGAGATCCAGATGATTCTGAATCCTTATTCTCAGCCTTAGTTCCAAAGACTGAATTCTTGATTGGAGCTCTCTCTCTCCAACTTCTTAGATCTGCAGTTGGACTGCCAGATCTTCTTGTGTTGATCCTCTGTGTATCACTTTCCTGATTACTTGAAGAATCTGATCAACCACTTTAAGTATTCTTGACAACTACTTGTAACAACAACAATCAATCCGATTCTGTAAACTATGGGTGCCTATTTATAGGCTTCCTTCATGGTAACCGGCTGGTCTGGTTCATAACAGACTTCTGATTTCTCTGACAGTTGCTGTAGACCGGCTGAATCGGCAGCTGTCATGTCAACCAGTCACTTCTTGAAATTCTCTAACTGTCAGATAGTGTCGAGACTTTCTGTTCTTAAGTGTCGACACTTATAGACCAAGTGTCGACACATGTTGTGTAAGTGTCGACACAAGTCTACAAGGTGTCGACACAATTCCCTGTATGTCTCGACACAAATTCTTCTGCATGTGTCGACACTGAAATTGAGTGTCGACACAAGTACTTGTTCTTCATTCTTTAACTGTATTCTTCTAAGTGTCGACACATTTCCTTTGTGTCGACACATCTTCATGTGTTGAAACTGTTAAGTGTCGACACTACTTCTTGGTGTCGACACAAGTCTTTAATTTTGTTTCTTCAGCTGAGTGTCGACACATTCCCTTAGTGTCGACACTTGTACTTAGAATATTTTGTAAACTTTTCTGTTCTCTGCTAAGTGTCGACACAGCTCCTTGTGTCGACACAAGTCTTCAAGTGTAGAGTCTTCAACTAAGTGTCGACACATTGTGCTGGGTGTCGACACTTTCTTCAAGTGTTGACTCTTCTGGTTGTGTATCGACACATTGTGCTGAGTGTCGACACATACTTCAAGTGTTGACTCCTTTGTGTGTGTGTCGACACATTGTGTTGAGTGTCGACACATTCTTCATATGTTGACTCTGCTGTTTGAGTGTCGACACATTGTGTTGAGTGTCGACACTTGTACTTAGACTCTGCAGATTTTTGCTGAGTGTCGACACAACTCCAAGTGTCGACACTTTCTGGTGTAGACTCAGTTCTTCAGGGTGTTGACACTTCTGCTAAGTGTCGACACTGCTTTTCTGCATACTTCTTCACTGAGTGTCGACACAGCTCCAAGTGTCGACACTTTCTGTCTGGTGTCGACTCTTCATTCCAGGTGTCGACACAATGACTCCAAGTGTCGACACTGCTAGTCTGGGTGTCGACACAAGCTTTCTCAGTGTCGACACTTTCCCTCTGGGTGTCGACACATGGACTTAGAAACTTTTAGCTTCAGTCCAGTGAATACCTAACCTGCACAAGTAACTCAAACAAATCAAATACATTATGATGTATATCATTGAGTTAGGTGAGGCTTCTTCAAATCAGGTACATTTGACCAATGTACCCAACAGGCGGGAAGATCGGCTCCCGTGGGTAAGCTCCACCCGAACTGGGAAGGTCCATACATTGTAAAGGAAGTCCTCGGAACAGGGGGATACTATCTCCAGGATGTGGAGGGAAGAGCCCTAAGCCACACTTGGAGTGGTGATGATCTAAAGCGCTTCTACCCCTGAAGGGGAGGGATGTATCATGTATCTCAAAAATGAACTTGTTATATTATACCGATTGATTCTCCTTTAACTAGTGTCGAATTTTTCATGGAATAACATAGTTGAATGTTTTGTAATACCCCGAGCTCGGCTCGGCCCCAGGTAGACCAGCTGCGCAGGCTCTCATCTAGCTGGCAGGTCGAAGGCTCGCCTGTGGGGGATAGGTTTGGTTGGTTTGAGATCTTCATCGGCACCCCGAGCTCGGCTCGGCCCCAGGTAGACCCGCTGCGCAGCCTCTCATCTAGCTGGCAGGTCCGAAGGCTCGCCTGTGGGGGATAGGTTTTGTTGGTTGAGATCTTCATCGGCACCCCGAGCTCGGCTCGGCCCCGGTAGACCGCTGCGCAGGCTCTCATCTAGCTGGCAGGTCCGAAGGCTCGCCTGTGGGGGATAGGTTTGGTTGGTTTGAATCTTCATCGGCACCCCGAGCTCGGCTCGGCCCCAGGTAGACCCCTGCACAGGCTCTCATCTAGCTGGCAGGTCCGAAGGCTCGCCTGTGGGGGATAGGTTTGGTTGGTTTGAGATCTTCATCGGCACCCCGAGCTCGGCTCGGCCCCAGGTAGACCCGCTGCGCAGGCTCTCATCTAGCTGGCAGGTCCAAGGCTCGCCTGTGGGGGATAGGTTGGGTTGGTTTGAGATCTTCATCGGCACCCCGAGCTCGGCTCAGCCCCAGGTAGACCCGCTGCGCAGGCTCTCATCTAGCTGGCAGGTCCGAAGGCTCGCCTGTGGGGGATAGGTTTGGTTGTTTTGAGATCTTCATCGGCACCCCGAGCTCGGCTCGGCCCCAGGTAGACCCGCTGCGCAGGCTCTCATCTAGCTGGCAGGTCCGAAGGCTCGCCTGTGGGGGATAGGTTTGGTTGGTTTGAGATCTTCATCGGCACCCCGAGCTCGGCTCGGCCCCAGGTAGACCCGCTGCGCAGGCTCTCATCTAGCTGGCAGGTCCGAAGGCTCGCCTGTGGGGGATAGGTTTGGTTGGTTTGAGATCTTCATCGGCACCCCGAGCTCGGCTCGGCCCTAGGTAGACCCGCTGCGCAGGCTCTCATCTAGCTGGCAGGTCCGAAGGCTCGCCTGTGGGGGATAGGTTTGGTTGGTTTGAGATCTTCATCGGCACCCCGAGCTCGGCTCGGCCCCAGGTAGACCCGCTGCGCAGGCTCTCATCTAGCTGGCAGGTCCGAAGGCTCGCCTGTGGGGGATAGGTTTGGTTGTTTTGAGATCTTCATCGGCACCCCGAGCTCGGCTCGGCCCCAGGTAGACCCACTGCGCAGACTCTCATCTAGCTGGCAGGTCCGAAGGCTCGCCTGTGGGGGATAGGTTTGGTTGTTTTGAGATCTTCATCGGCACCCCGAGCTCGGCTCGGCCCCAGGTAGACCCGCTGCGCAGGCTCTCATCTAGCTGGCAGGTCCGAAGGCTCGCCTGTGGGGGATAGGTTTGGTTGGTTTGAGATCTTCATCGGCACCCCGAGCTCGGCTCGGCCCAGGTAGACCCGCTGCGCAGGCTCTCATCTAGCTGGCAGGTCCGAAGGCTCGCCTGTGGGTGATAGGTTTTGTTGGTTTGAGATCTTCATCGGCACCCCGAGCTCGGCTCGGCCCCAGGTAGACCCGCTGCGCAGGCTCTCATCTAGCTGGCAGGTCCGAAGGCTCGCCTGTGGGGGATAGGTTTGGTTGGTTTGAGATCTTCATCGGCACCCCGAGCTCGGCTCGGTCCCAGGTAGACCCGCTGCGCAGGCTCTCATCTAGCTGGCAGGTCCGAAGGCTCGCCTGTGGGGAATAGGTTTGGTCTGGTTGGCTTGGTTAATGAAAGGCAGGAAGCACGTTGGAATACCAAATGAAAAGTGAAAAAGAAGAGATAGATCTCGGCAGAGATAGATCTCGGCAGGGATAGGTCTCGGCAGAGATAGATCTCGGCAGTAGATTCCCATTGAAGGGAACTCGAGGTGGGGAGGCTTCCGCCAAAAGGGTTCCTCTCAGTGTTCTCGAACAAATAGGCGAGATCGTCATACGATGGGCTAGTGGGGACTCGCGCAGTCTAGAGGGGACGGTCCCGTCTTAAGGATTCAGAGTCACGCTTCCGGCTGGCCGGTTACCGCGGGATCTTGCTGATTCATCGCTACGGATTTCCTAAGAAGGCCAAGGCCTTGGCGGAAGCCTACGCCGAAAGCATTCAACTACGACAATCACATCAAACACATTCACAAATAACAAAAAATGTTGACAAGAAAAACACTTGCATTAATAATACTATGTATGAGTACAAAATGATAGCGTCTCGCGCTTTACATAGAAGCGAAGAACAGAAGCGAGAAGGGGACCCTCAAGGAGACAAACTGTACCCCTCAGAAGTCTCGCTAGAACTCCCGCTGGAGCTTCCGCCGGAGCTCCCCTCGGAGGTCTCGCCACCCGCTGCAGGGGACTTTGAGACATCCGAGGGAGGGGTATCGGGGGCGCCCAGGGGCTTTGGAATGGGCTCGAAGAGCCATGGGACAAGTTGCTGAGCGGTGATGTCTTTGCCCCTCCCGTCCCAGCAGTCGATGTCGCGCAGCGTCTTCAGCGTCAAATTTACGGTGGCTTGTGCGTTCCCCTGGAGCAGTTTGTCGATGTCGTAAGCCGAGTAATGCTGGCTCTTCAACCTCTCGTCCAGCGGAGGGGCTGCACTCGTCTCGAGGCGCGCGATCTGCTCTCGCAGGAGAACGTTGTCATATCGGGCCTGAGACAGCTCCTCGCGAAGTGCGGCCTGAGCGGAATCCTGAACAGCGGAAGGTTAGCATCAGAGAAGGGTTAGGATTGCGAGAACAAATGATTATGAAAGGTCTCGCTTACCCCTTCCGTTTGGCGCGAGGATAACAGTTGCTGGGTCTCGGCCAGCTCCTTGGCCAGAGAGGCTGCCTGGGCCACCGCATCGTCCCTGGCCTTGAACATGTCTTGGAAGTTGCGGTCTATCGTAATGCTCCGCCGGGCGCACATATGCGCAAGCTCCAGCCCACGCATTAAAGCGCGAGTGGAGTCGTACGCCAACAGCCGGGTCGACATCCTGTCGTAGACGCTAGCGTCCTCCCGGCTGTAGAGACCATAGCCTAAGGCGAAAGCTTCGCCGGTGACCTCGTCTCGCTTCGCCCAGCTCGGCAAGAGGGACGAGACCGTGACCTGGTTGGCGTCAGGGTCCCATTGCAGCAGTGGCTTGTTCTCCGCGTCCAGGCACCTCACGCCGAGACCAAAGTTACGATGACCCCGCGGCACCTCGTCAGACAGGGGTTGGCCGGAGGTCCCGGCGGCGGCACCCTCGCTCTCGGCGGCGCCAGGGGTCCGAGGGTTCTCGGCAGGAGCCCCGGGGCCGCCCCTGGTGGCCGCAATCCTGCTTACTGCCTCCAGGACCTCCTCGAAGGAGCGGCCGGCGGGGAGAGGTTGGACGGGCGGTACAACAACAGCCTTGCCCTTCTCGATATCCGTGGTCTTGGGCCTCTTGATTGGCTGAGGTGCGGAAGCACCCGGCTTTCGCTTCACAACACCGCTTGAGGGGGGGAGGCCCGGCTCTTTTCGGCAGGCTTGCGCGGCGGCTTTCGCAAGAGCCAGCGGGTCCTTAGGAGGTTGGCTCTCTCTGGCGCGAGTCTCGTCGAAAGGCTGGCGGAGAGGGATCTCGCGCTCTCCTGCGAAAACAATAGCGATCAATTCCAACCTTGAAAAAGGAAAGAAGGCAAATACAAGCGAGATCTTACCTTCTCCCGGAAGTATAGGATGAAGAGAATCGACGTCTCGCCGGAGGTAGAGGATGTCGAAATCCTTGGTTCCGAAGAACTCAAGGAGGGCGCTCTCGCGGGAGCCCAAGGACGGAGGCTTGTAGGCGGCATCCTCGTATTGGATGGGGGCGAGGGGTACGTTCCCGAAGTCGCCGGAAACGTAGATGAACCTCTCGCCCCAGTGATGGTGCTTGTTGGCGAGACCGATCGTTTTCAGCAGTTGCCCAGAGAAGAACACCACGCCTCCATTCGCGCGGAAAGTAAATAACTTGCGGAAAATCGGCAAGCTAAACTCGATCCTCTCCGACCGCATATAGCATATGAAGGCCATGAGAATCGCCACGGAGTTAGGGTTCAGCTGCGTGGGAACCACCCCGTAGTACCGGAGAGCCTGTCGCATCTCGGGCCACAGCGGAAGGCGGAAGCCCACCTCGAAGTGTTCAATAGGGATGGCGAGCTCCCCCTCCCCTGCAGTGTTGACTTTGTCATGACTGCCCGGGGGCCGCGCGACGAAGCCAGCGGGAACGTGCTGGGTCTTGATCAGATTGAACTCCTCCAGAGTGAGAGTACAGGAAGGGAAGAGATGCTTTTGGAAGGCTTCCGCGCAGTTGGATCGTCCTTCACCACCGCCCGGCATCGCAATAGGGTTTGAAGGCGAGATCTACGAGGAGAAGGCGGGAGCGAGAACGGGGCGAGAACGGAAGTGGAAGACGGAGACGGGCGAGAGCTTGCGAAGACCGCGCGAACAACAACAAAGGGGAGAGACTGGAATCAGAGAAATGAATGTGGTAGGTGAGCCTCCTATTTATAGAAAATCGTGGTAATGATGGCTGTTTTCAGAAAGGCGGCGGAGGTACAACCGTCGCGTCCTAGGTCAGCGGCGCTTCGTTTTTCCCGCCCGAATCTGACAGCGACCGATTAACTAAGCAGCTGGAGCAAACGTTGCGAAATGTCATACGGCCGGTAAGGTAGGCGGAAGCAAGGTGGCTCTCGCTACCCCAAAGGCCTGGGAGATAACTTATACGCATACAAAAATATTACAGACAGAGCTATTGCTCTCGCTGAGCGGGAACACGATAAAATAATAAGCGAATAAAGTAAGGCGGGAACACTAGTTACAACTCCAAGCGAAAAAGAAAGGGTACATTAGAGAAGGGAAGGCCAGGGGAAGAGGAGGGGAGGTCTCGCGCTTCAGTACGGCTCCCAGCGCCATTTCCCTTGCTCCCAACGCCATTTGCCTCGGTCCCGCAACTTGGTCTGGGGGGGGGGGGGGGGGGCGCCTGCGGGTTGAAGTAGGATGACAGAACGCTGCATCCCAGGTCAACCCGGCGAGACAGATCCCGGATTTTCTCGATGCATCTCTCAGGTGAGGACCCGGCGGTAGCTCCCCCGGGCCGGTCCATCTCGCCTAAAAGGAAGTCTCGCTCCAGGGACTCCAGCCTCTTCTCCACTGACTGGCGAAACTCTCGGGCCGCAAGGTCGCGGTCCCGTTCTCGCCGGATGAGTTTCGACAGAATGGCGGCAACCTTCTTCCCTCGTCTTTTCGCGCTCCCGGCACCGGTCAGGATCTCCTCCATCTCGTCAGATGAAGGGAAGGGAGAGCTCTCGCCGTCTTCTCCCTCTCTTTCTTCTTCTTCTTCTTCTTCTTCCTCTACCTCAGCGCCAGGCTGCGAGTTCATGTCCCATGTCGAAAGAATCCCCATTTTAGCGGAAGCTGAAGGATAGCAGCGATAAAATTGCCGTATACCTTCAGAGTGACGAGGCCCCCCGGTCGATGGCAGGCGAGAAGGCCCAGCCCCCCCCTCAGCTCCAAAGAGGAGGTGGATTGGCTTTCCTTTGCCGGGGGGGGGGGGGGGGGTAAACTTTGTGGATGGTGATCCCGGCCTGATCGAGAGCGGGGGAGCGGGTCTCCTCAGCCGCTGGAGGGCTAGCGTCTAGCGGTGGCGCAGGGATCTCGACATTTTTTCCTCTCGCCGGTAGGGAGGAATCAACCGCATGGGCAGACTGATTCGCAGTTCTCGCCCCATCATCCCGGGTGGCGAGATCTGGAGGTGCGGAAACTGACGCTGCGAGGAATCAGGTCAGCATTTAAAAATACCAGGCGAAGGCAAGAAGGGAACCTTTACCAGCGGTGTTCGGGTCTGATGGAGGAGGCGCCTCGGGAACCTGTGGTTGATCATCGTGATGGCTAGAGGGTGGATCCAAACATTCTCGCGGGGACGCGGCAGCATCAGGAACCGTCTCCTGCGAGAGGTATCGAGTTAAACAATTGAGCAACTGGTTGTTAATTGGTATATCAAGCTTACCTTCCGCGGCGAGGTGCCGTCCGCGCAACTAGGGGTCGGGGTAGGCGGGCTCCTGTTCTTGCGGGATAGGTCCCGCTGAACCACCTTCGCCTTCTTCTTCTTCTTCTTAGGCAGAGAAGGCTCAGCAACTGACGACTGTCTCGCTAGCCATGGGGCGACCAGGGCACTGTTAGCCCTAGCTCGCGCCTGCGCCGCATTAATGCGGTCCTGCAGATCCTGCGGAAGCGGTTTATCGGCATGCTTGGAAGGCATAGCGAGAGAGAGGGCGAGAGCTCAGGGGGAGAATGACGGCTCGAGGGAAGTGTTATGACCGTCTATCGACACTCATATTTATAGGCGCCGTACGGCCCACCGAAAGATTCCCTGACGTTGACACGTGCTCAGCGAATATTTTGGGTTGAACATGTCTTTTCGAGCGCGGCGCTAGCTCAAAAAGAGCGGGGATTGTGTACAACCCCATATTCGCTGAGCCGGACAAGGAGGCACAATGGTCACAGGAGGGTTAGCCAAAGTGGTCCCGCCCTAAGGAGGATCTCTCCCACAGAAGGCGGAAACGCTCTCGCTGGATGCTATAGAAAAGAAACCGTGGGTCGAGAGCGCCAAGCGCGGACTGCGCGGAAGCGCTATCGCCCAAACCAAGCCTCAATCCCGAAGAGTTCTCGCTTGCGCTGGGCGAGAACGTTCGCGCCGCGCCCTGGGCCGAAAGGTCTCGGCACCAGCTCTCGCCGAGTGGGGGCCCAGGGTCTTTGGAAGAATGTCCTAATTGCCCTCAGGAGAAATTACTTCAGTACCCTCAGAAAAACAGCGGGTTTTGGCTATTGGCAGACCAACCAGGGGCTTTTCAGTAAATTCAGGACAACAAAATGCTATAAATAGACCCATAAGGGCTCCTTAGAAAGCAAGCTATCATTGTCTCCCGAATTCCAGTGCTTTCTGAGGAGCTCCTAGCTCAGCTTTGGCTTTGGAGGGGAAGCTCTCAGAGATCTTCCGGGTGTGAGGTGGGACCTCCCTGCTGAGGCTTTTGGGTCAGTCTTAGGTCCTTAGAATCCAGTCAAGGGGTGAGATTTGAGAGAAGTAGGTTTTGGCTGCACCCCTTTTTCTTCGAACTTCAGTTGAGGTCATATTTGGCTTCAACAATGGGAACGAGTTCCCCATAGCTTGAAAAGACCCTGAAGACAGTACCATTTGCACAATGGTGCTCGTGACTAGTGAATATGACAGGAAAATCCACCCGCAATACCGAAAGATAAATTTCTTGGGGGCTCCTCCATCCGGCAAGCTAAACTCGATCCTCTCCGACCGCATATAGCATATGAAGGCCATGAGAATCGCCACGGAGTTAGGGTTCAGCTGCGTGGGAACCACCCCGTAGTACCGGAGAGCCTGTCGCATCTCGGGCCACAGCGGAAGGCGGAAGCCCACCTCGAAGTGTTCAATAGGGATGACGAGCTCCCCCTCCCCTGCAGTGTTGACTTTGTCATGACTGCCCGGGGGCCGCGCGACGAAGCCAGCGGGAACGTGCTGGGTCTTGATCAGATTGAACTCCTCCAGAGTGAGAGTACAGGAAGGGAAGAGATGCTTTTGGAAGGCTTCCGCGCAGTTGGATCGTCCTTCACCACCGCCCGGCATCGCAATAGGGTTTGAAGGCGAGATCTACGAGGAGAAGGCGAGAGCGAGAACGGGGCGAGAACGGAAGTGGAAGACGGAGACGGGCGAGAGCTTCGCGAAGACCGTGAGAACAACAACAAAGGGGAGAGACTGGAATCAGAGAAATGAATGTGGTAGGTGAGCCTCCTATTTATAGAAAATCGTGGTAATGATGACTGTTTTCAGAAAGGCGGCGGAGGTACAGCCGTCGCGTCCTAGGTCAGCGACGCTTCGTTTTTCCCGCCCGAATCTGACAGCGACCGATTAACTAAGCAGCTGGCGCAAACGTTGCGAAATGTCATACGACCGGTAAGGTAGGCGGAAGCAAGGTGGCTCTCGCTACCCCAAAGGCCTGGGGAAATAACTTATACGCATACAAAAATATTACAGACAGAGCTATTGCTCTCGCTGAGCGGGAACGCGATAAAATAATAAGCGAATAAAGTGCGGGAACACTAGTTACAACTCCAAGCGAAAAAGAAAGGGTACATTAGAGAAGGGAAGGCCAGGGGAAGAGGAGGGGAGGTCTCGCGCTTCAGGACGGCTCCCAGCGCCATTTCCCTTGCTCCCAACGCCATTTGCCTCGGTCCCGCAACTTAGTCCGGGGGGGCGCCTGCGGGTTGAAGTAGGATGACAGAACGCTGCATCCCAGGTCAACCCGGCGAGACAGATCCCGGATTTTCTCGATGCATCTCTCAGGTGAGGACCCGGCGGTAGCTCCCCCGGGCCGGTCCATCTCGCCTAGAAGGAAGTCTCGCTCCAGGGACTCCAGCCTCTTCTCCACTGACTGGCGAAACTCTCGGGCCGCAAGGTCGCGGTCCCGTTCTCGCCGGATGAGTTTCGACAGAATGGCGGCAACCTTCTTCCCTCGTCTTTTCGCGCTCCCGGCACCGGTCAGGATCTCCTCCATCTCGTCAGATGAAGGGAAGGGAGAGCTCTCACCGTCTTCTCCCTCTCTTTCTTCTTCTTCTTCTTCTTCTTCCTCTACCTCAGCGCCAGGCTGCGAGTCCATGTCCCATGTCGAAAGAATCCCCATTTTAGCGGAAGCTGAAGGATAGCAGCGATAAAATTGCCGTATACCTTCAGAGTGACGAGGCCCCCCGGTCGACGGCAGGCGAGAAGGCCCAGCCCCCCCCTCAGCTCCAAAGAGGAGGTGGATTGGCTTTCCTTTGCCAGGGGGGGGGGGGTAAACTTTGCGGATGGTGATCCCGGCCTGATCGAGAGCGGGGGAGCGGGTCTCCTCAGCCGCTGGAGGGCTAGCGTCTAGCGGTGGCGCAGGGATCTCGACATTTTTTCCTCTCGCCGGTAGGGAGGAATCAACCGCATGGGCAGACTGATTCGCAGTTCTCGCCCCATCATCCCGGGTGGCGAGATCTGGAGGTGCGGAAACTGATGCTGCGAGGAATCAGGTCAGCATTTAAAAATACCAGGCGAAGGCAAGAAGGGAACCTTTACCAGCGGTGTTCGGGTCTGATGGAGGAGGCGCCTCGGGAACCTGTGGTTGATCATCGTGATGGCTAGAGGTGGATCCAAACGTTCTCGCGGGGACGCGGCGCGGCAGCATCAGGAACCGTCTCCTGCGAGAGGTATCGAGTTAAACAATTGAGCAACTGGTTGTTAATTGGTATATCAAGCTTACCTTCCGCGGCGAGGTGCCGTCCGCGCAACTAGGGGTCGGGGTAGGTGGGCTCCTGTTCTCGCGGGATAGGTCCCGCTGAACCAACTTCGCCTTCTTCTTCTTCTTCTTAGGCAGAGAAGGCTCAGCAACTGACGACTGTCTCACTAGCCATGGGGCGACCAGGGCACTGTTAGCCCTAGCTCGCGCCTGCGCCGCATTAATGCGGTCCTGCAGATCCTGCGGAAGCGGTTTATCGGCATGCTTGGAAGGCATAGCGAGAGAGAGGGCGAGAGCTCAGGGGGAGAATGACGGCTCGAGGGAAGTGTTATGACCGTCTATCGACACTCATATTTATAGGCGCCGTACGGCCCACCGAAAGATTCCCTGACGTTGACACGTGCTCAGCGAATATTTTGGGTTGAACATGTCTTTTCGAGCGCGGCGCTAGCTCAAAAAGAGCGGAGATTGTGTACAACCCCATATTCGCTGAGCCGGACAAGGAGGCACAATGGTCACAGGAGGGTTAGCCAAAGTGGTCCCGCCCTAAGGAGGATCTCGCCCACAGAAGGCGGAAACGCTCTCGCTGGATGCTATAGAAAAGAAACCGTGGGCCGAGAGCGCCAAGCGCGGACTGCGCGGAAGCGCTCTCGCCCAAACCAAGCCTCAATCCCGAAGAGTTCTCGCTTGCGCTGGGCGAGAACGTTCGCGCCGCGCCCTGGGCCGAAAGGTCTCGGCACCAGCTCTCGCCGAGTGGGGGCCCAGGGTCTTTGGAAGAATGTCCTAATTGCCCTCAGGAGAAATTACTTCAGTACCCTCAGAAAAACAGCGGGTTTTGGCTATTGGCAGACCAACCAGGGGCTTTTCAGTAAATTCAGGACAGCAAAATGCTATAAATAGACCCATAAGGGCTCCTTAGAAAGCAAGCTATCATTGTCTCCCGAATTCCAGTGCTTTCTGAGGAGCTCCTAGCCCAGCTTTGGCTTTGGAGGGGAAGCTCTCAGAGATCTTCCGGGTGTGAGGTGGGACCTCCCTGCTGAGGCTTTTGGGTCAGTCTTAGGTCCTTAGAATCCAGTCAAGGGGTGAGATTTGAGAGAAGTAGGTTTTGGCTGCACCCCTTTTTCTTCGAACTTCAGTTGAGGTCATATTTGGCTTCAACAATGGGAACGAGTTCCCCATAGCTTGAAAAGACCCTGAAGACAGTACCATTTGCACAATGGTGCTCGTGACTAGTGAATATGACAGGAAAATCCACCCGCAATACCGAAAGATAAATTTCTGGGGGCACGTCCATCCGGCTCCCCCCCCCCCCCGCGCTTGCTCGTCAGTACACCTCCTATGCTAGATGACATGAATGCATCTGATATGAAATTGCGAGAATGCATGCATCGAGTTGAAGAACATCAAGCAGAGATCAACACGCTCCTAAAAAGCAAATGATGGCCACAAGCCCATAATCCTGCCCTCGGAATAGGCAGTCTGCCTCCACCATCTCTGGATTGCGCTCCAGCCAAACACTCCTCACACAAAACCTATGACAGAGAAAAAGAATTCTCTAATTCAAGTATTTCGCCGACTCCTGCAGAATCAATTCAGGAGATGACAAGCAGTTATCACTGTTATCTACCAAATGACAGGAGTACCAGACACAATGAGCTCAGATGTGAGGAAGTTCACAGCCCACCTCTCAAAGAGCAAAAAACACGCTCACCATTCACAACAACCATCTTGGCGAGTACCGTTCCAAAGGGCATTAAATACCCAAAGATTAAGAAGTTTGACGGGGTAGGCAATCCGCTTACACATATAAGACATTATGTAGACGCAATGGACACCTATCGGGCCTTAGACGAGCTACTATGACAAGTATTCCTTGTTGCACTGAAAGGACAAGCCCCGGCTTGGTTTTGCTATCTGGAAGAAAGAAGAATTTACAATTCATTGAACTATCACATCTTTTTGGCAATTATTTCACTTCAAGTAACAACAAGAAGATCAAATCTAATGAATTAGGTAAATTGCAGACGAAGAAAAGTAGGAGAATGATCAATTTCTGATAAGTAAAAAGGAGCAAGTCCACATATCAAAGTCTAAGCAGCGTCACTATAGTTAGCGGATAACTCTCAACCAAAATAAGACAAGTCTTGGTAGACGAAGGGATCATGGTAAACGTATTATTTCTTTCAACAGTACTGCAACTCGAGTTAACAAGTGGGGACATCGAGCTCAAGTCAATAAGTGTGTGTATCCTAGGAAACGGTCCAGTGTCAGTCCTCGGCAACATCATTCTTCCAGTTACTCTAGGCGAAGAACCTCTGTAGGCAACCTATGATGTATAGTTCGTTGTCATTCAAGCAAAGTATGATTATACTGCAATACTTCAACAATCACTTTTGAATGTTTATCAAACTCGCACACACCAACATTTCCCCAGCTAAGGCGTTCAAAAGGAAGACTCAAAGTTAAACAGAGAACATTATGTTACACACCAATCTTATCCTTGCTAATTGTCTAACCTATTGGTCACCAATTATATTTCAAATTCAGCAAAATATGTTTGTACAAACTTTGCTGTGCACTCATAATAATATGTCGTCTCTCTTTGTTTTTTTGACTTTGCTGCTAGAGGAATAGTCGAAGCACATTTGTCCGATCGTCAATAGTCAACATCACGGTAGTCCTTATTCGCCCTATATTGAAGGTGAGCCATTTTCCCCCGCGGTAAGGTCTGGTGATACGTCCCCGACAACATCACCAAAAACTTGATGCGCCCGAAAATGGTTGTGTATTTTAAATACAAGTGCAATTATCAGATCAAGTAATATAAAATAAGTTAAGATCGTTCACACAGAGAAGTGTTTAATTTTGTACTTGCAAATAATAGTTGAGTCTTTTCTTTAAATCCAAGTAAATCAATAACGATGATTTAAATTATTAAAAACTACAGATGAAAACTCCTAATTAAAATAAACTACAGTGCCTTGAGAAAATATTTTTTTATTAATTATGAGAAATAATCGTGTATCATGATTTCCTAGGTCTAGTGCGATGAATCTTTGAATGTGACTTTATGAAATGCGTGGTAAAATGTCTTGCAATGATTTTAGAATAGTAATTCATATCTCTCTATATCAGAACTCCCTAACCCCTTATCTCCCCTGTCATCTCTAACATAGGTGAAATAAAGAATCACATAAAGATCAAAAATTAATGTTGTTAACACCAAGAGAAAATCTATTTCTCCCTTCAAATATTATATCGAATCTATGACGCGCTTACGCAAATCATCTCTCGAATTATAGAGCACAGTAAAAAGATGAAACTATGGCTAAAAGTTTCATAATAAAGATCATTAATTTAATAAAGAACATTCAACAAACAATCACAGAGAAAACTAGAAAAGCATCATTATACAAGACGAAGTACTTTCACAATACAAGATTAAAAAGATTTAGTTCATACCAATGAAGGAAATACACCAAACATTTAGAGAGATATTACAATACATGATGTTTTAACGCTTAATCGCTGCAGGATTCTCTTCCCGACGATGCTCGCTCGATCAGCCCAAAGATCTTCTTTCTTCCTTGCTCTAGCCTCCCCCTTTAAGGTGTTCTCCAAACCCTAGATGAAGATCCCTCTTGAAATTTAATTTTTCTCCTCCTAAGAATCATGGATTTTGTATGGATTTTCTCCTTTTAAAATGTTCTCCCCACTTTGAAAAGAAGCTTCCGTCCATATTTAAAACTAGTGCCAGATTTGAAATTTAAAATCTGAAATTCATCCAGACTGCTTTGCAATCTATTTTTTGATATTGCAACCTTTTTTCCTGGTCATAATTGTTGAAGCTTGAGGAGACCGGGCGAATTAATATCGAGCCGCAGTGGTTAGTTAGTCTCCCCGGTCTGGCGCTTTGGCTCATTAGTCTGTTGGTTAGTGGCTGCGGGTATGACTGGCGGCTATCTTGGCAAGATTAGCGGTCTGACTATTTAGCAGTGTTGCGGTTTGGTAGTCGGCTTCCCACATGGTTTTCCAGTCTTGTAGGTCTTCCCGCAACTGTGGTCTGGAGGATAGCCTCAGCTGCGGATTGAAGGTTAGCCGCAGCAGCTGTCTGGAGACTTGTTGCAGCAGCGACCTGATGGTTAGCAGCAGATGTTTGCAAGTTGTGTTTTGATCCTGTTCTTCGAAGACAGTATGTTTCTGCAGATGTCACATTCTTTGAGGACTCACCTCTTCTTGAAGATGTCACCAGATACAGACGGCTTGTGGGGAAACACATTTATCGGACAGTCACAAGACCGAATATTTATTATGCAGTGGGAAGGGTGAGTCAGTTTATGCAAGCTCCTAAGGAGTGTCATCTATGGTCGGCTATTAAGATTCTAGAATATGTGAAATGTGCTCTAGGGAAAGGACTTTTGTTTCAAAAAAGGGGGCATTTGAAGGTTGAGGCTTATTTTGATGCTAGCTTCGTAGATGATAAGAAAGATAGGAAGTCTATATCTGGTTTTGCACCTTCATTAGAGGTAATCTAGTTAGTTGGAAGAGCAAGAAACAGGTTGTAGTTGTCAGGTCAAGTGTAGAAGCTGAATATAGGAGCATGAATCAGACTGCTTGCGAGTTGAAGTGGCTACGGATACTCTTGCTTGATCTGGGGGAGTTTTATTTTCATTACCTACATATGTTTTGTGATAATAAGGCAGTCGTATATATTTCGAGGAATCTTGTATTTCATGAGAGGACGAAGCATATCGAGGTGGATTGTCACTTCTTCAGAGAGAAGATTTTGAAGAATCAGATCTGCACACCATTTGTTACCTAGAGAGAGAACTAGCTAATTTCTTCACCAAACCGGTTAATCCTTTTGAGGAGGTTTGTAGCAAGCTGGGTATGGTAGATATATATGTTCCAGCTTAAGGGGTAGTGTTGAAGCTTGAGGAAACCAGGAGGATTAATATCTAGCCGCATCAGTCAACTAGTCTCCTCGGTCTGGCGGTTTGGCTCAGCGGTCTGCTGGTTAGTGGCAGCGGTTAAGTCTGGTGGCTATCTTGGCAGGATTGGCGGTCTGACTATTTAGCAGTGTTTTGGTTTGGTAGTCGGTTTCCCGCAGGGCTTTCCAGTCTTAGAGGTCTTCCCGCAGCTACGGTCTGGAGGCTAGTCGCAGCTGCGGTCTAAAGGATAGCTGCAACAGCGGTCTGGAGACTTGTCGCAGCAGCAGCCTGTTGGTTAGCTGCAGCGGCGGCCTGGAAACTAGCCACAACAGCAGCTTGGAGGCTGAGTGCAACTATAGTGGTGGGAGTCCGCAACTGCGGTTTGGTGGCAACCCACAGTTGCAGCTGACAGCTAGCAACAACGGTCTAGCGGTCTTCAGTGGTGGTTTGGCGGCTTACCTTTGTTGCCGCTAGTGATCAACAACTTTGTACAGTGTTGTGGTTTGACAGTGTCAAACCGCATAAATCGCGCGAATTGTATTTAGTCTCACATCTCTTGTTGCATTCTTTCATCTTCCCCATTTTCTATAAATAAGAGAGCATATCTATATATTATTTATCTTTTTGGAGTAATAAAATTTATCTTTATTTAACTCTTTTTAACAATAATATTTGAGTATATTTATTTCTCCAAGCATATTTCTTTGGCGTTTCTATCAAAAATACATTGAAAAAGGACCAAATTATGCACAAATCAAATAAATATGAATTTACTTTAATTTTTACTTCTTTTAAACTTATTGACTTCATTTATGACGAATATTAAGTCCGAAAAATGGGCTAGATAACTTCTTTTTTGAGAAGTTATCAATAGGTTGCGTTGTCATGCCCCAAATGACCTCTGACCGCCCTGGGTCGAAGGTGCCCCCCCCCCCCCCCCCCCCCCCCCCCCCGCATACATCACGGTAACGTCAGGGCAAGCCCCCTTGCGTACACCAAATGGCAGGTAGGGACTACCCCTCGCCGTCTCCAAATGGACTTTCACTGCCCCAGATTGAAGATGTGTTCTTTTTCCCTGCAATAGGTCACGACACGGTAAGGGTATGCCCCCTCGTTTCCACCTCTTTTTGAAGGTTGGTACTTCACCGTCATAATCAAAAAATGGCTGGTAGGGCCTACCCCTCGCCGTCTCTTATTGCACTCTCACTCCCCCGGATCGAAGGTGCGCTCTTCTCCCCCACGGTAGGTCACAACATCGTCAGGGCATGCCCCCTTGCAGCTGCCTCGGTTCAAAGGTTGGTACTTATCCATCACAATCAGCGACACCCCCTTGTCCGGATATCTAAATTTTTGCTTGGCCAGCAAATTAAGACGTCACCGGGTCTCGTCCTTCAACAGTCAACCAATCAACGACGTGAACATGTCCAAAACCATCACGCAAGCTAAGCTTAACGTTGTGGGAAAATTGCAAAGGTAATTCAAAGAAACACTTAAAAGTGTTATACATATCACCAAAAGCTTCTACAATAACTCAAAAGCAAATACAAAGTCCATCGCAAGGCATCGAGATCAAACAAGACAAGACCAAACATACACAAACAAACAAAGGCGAGATCACTACTCGCCCACTACATCTACATCTGAACCCAAGCCATCAACATCAGAAATGTCATCAAAGTCAAGGCCCGAGACATCACACTCAAGCCTCCTGTCCACAATCCAAAGCGCCTTCGACACTCCATGCCTAAGAGCAACCTCACGAACATCTTCAATCTGAGGCTCCACCACTCTAGTCCAGACCTCCTTACGGACCTCCTTGTCAAGTAAACAAAGATCACGCATGTAGACCAGTGAATCCATGTACTCAACGATCCTGACAGCCTTCAGCTCTGATGCCCGATCCTTACAAGACAAACACTTCACCTCAGCTTTTGAAGCCCCCACCTCCTTCTCCAAAAAAGAAGTCTCCTCTCGAGCAGTCTTTAGTAATTGCATAGTTTTCTCCACCAAGAATTTAAATCTCCGTCAGCAACGCCTCTCGGGACACCTCAAGCTCTGCCTTCAGCTCCGACCCGATCCGCTGAAATCGAGATGTATCTCGATCATGTTCCACTCCAAAGACAACGAGTTAATGCTCTGCCACCCAGAGCCTCTCCTGAAGAGCCAAGTATATGTCATTCTAGCTCACATAATGAATCGTTCCACGTGAACACTATATGAGCCTGAGCTTCAATCTGCAACCAAGAAGAAAAGGGTCAGAAGTGCACAAAATATCCATACTAAAGACTAGAGAAAGGGCTCACTCACTACATCACTCATCGCATTGAAAAAAGAAGATACTCGGGGGGGTGGGGGGGGGGGGGCTCCAAGTAAGGGACTCGGGGGGTAGAAGACTCCAACACCTCAACCTCAGGATCAGCCAGGGTACTCTCGTCTCGAGGAACCTCCTCGAACGAACAATCTTTTTGCCTTGAACAAGATCGAGGTTTCGCATCTACGCAATTGTAGCCCTTCAACACTAGTTTTCTCTTTCGATCACAAACAAGAGGCACTGCCACTGCACGCTCTGAATCAGCTGAAAGCGCACACTACAATAGGTGTTTCTCCTACACAAATAAAGAAATATTGTACAAATGATTTGCCATCTCTCGAGGATCTGTAGATCCCAATATTGGAGAAAAGTCTCATTCACGCCCCTTGTGATGGCGACAACGATCAGGTAGTGAATTCCAAAGCTCTGGCAGGCCCCAGGAATTACGCACATAACTGAACAAAGTGTTCTCATGGCGACGATCCGTCCAACTCTCAAAATAAATCCAACTTTTGTTGTTATGAATCTTGACACGTCTGCCACTATCAACTCGGATCTCATACCAATCTCTGAACAAATCCAAGAAAAAATCTCGAGTCTTGCTCTCTGAAGAATGCAACTAGCCCTATGATACGTGTTATCCCAAGAGAAGTAAATTGCGGCATATGGATGCCACAAAATTTCAAAATATCAACTACTTTTCATGGCGGAAAACGGAACCCGGATCGCACTATCGTCTCACACACCATCAGTCAACCCTTCAGCGGATTCTGAACTCTTTCTTCAATATGGGGTATCCTTACTTCAAGATCGATGGGTATTCTATATCTTTTTATCCATACCACAATTTGTTCAGCAGTAAGTGTGTAGCGCAATTGCATCAGACGATCTTGCGTGTTACCCTTTAAAACCTGAAAAATAAGATGAGCCTAAAATCATCAAAAATGGTCACTCACAACAAAAATATGCCGCCCCATAAGCATGACAACCGTGCCTTGAGCGCTCAAAAGAAGACCCACGCACAAACACTTGCAACCCAATCGCAAACACAAAAAGTCACGCAAATGCACGAGAGTGCACAAGGCCCCACACAAAAACACACGCACACGTGCACACAAGCACTTGCACGCTCGGAAGTGCGGAGGTGCGTGTGTGCTCGCACACACAGGGGAGCGCATGGGTGCGCGCGTGCCCAAAGGCATGCACACGAGAGCATGTGCGTCTAGGCGCACACGTGCACGAGTACGCGCAGACCCGCATACCCAGCTCCATGGGGGTGCGCCCGCGAACCCAGTGTGTGCGAGGGTTCGAGCACGCCCAGAGATGAGCGCGTGACGCCCCTTCCCGGGGAGCGCACTCGCTCACGATAGCGCACAGGCACGCACGCGCGCCCGGTAGCACGCACGCGCCCAGTTCCGCACGCGGGGGGGGGGGGGGGGGGGGGGGGGGGGGGGGGGGGGGGGGGCGGGGGGGGGCGAACAGAACAACACGGCAGGCCATAGCCACGCGCCCCCGCCTCCATGCATAGGTTCGCACACAGGTGCCTCCACCTCCCCTCTTGGATGCACGCACGTTCCCGCCTCGGCACGCTTCATTCCCGCTCAGCCATTTTACAACATACCTTGACGCGCATATTACCCCCATCCTCCTTCTTCGGCCTCTGCTTGTTTGGCTCCACCATAATCGTCACAAGAATAAGCCTCTTGTAAAAATCCTCGCTCTTCTCATGCTCTGGCTCTAAGCACCAATGATTTTGAGGGCATATGATGAGGCCGAGATAAAATATATACGAAAAATGGGGTGTCAATAGCCCACCATCCTTGATCCCCCAAAACTAAGTGGGATCGTGGGGCTAACTACCTCGCATGAACCCACTACGCACACCACCCATGCGACCGCACGCGACCGGCGACCGACGCTGCCATCACCGGCGTCGGCACCCTGCTCCAGACCGGCTCGACGAGTCCGTCGTCGGGGGCCCCGCTCCCGGCCGGCATCGGCGATGCCGGCGCCGGGCGCCCCGCGCCCGGCCTGCCTCGAAGAGGCCGCCGCCGGGCAGCCCCGCGCACGGCCGGCCTCGGCGAGGCCCCGTCGAGCGGCCCCACGCTCGCCTCGGCAAGATCGTCGTCGGGAGGCCCTTGCCCGCCGGCAAGGTGAGGTGAGGCCGACACTAGTGACTCTCGCTTCGGCCAGCCGCTCGGTCGGTCTTCCCGATCGGGTTATTCTGGTCAACCTCCCTAAACTGTCATCGTCTGATCGTCCCATCACGATTATTGTCGTCAGTTACTTGGGTACTACCCGTGTAAACACCCATGAAACCACTACAGTTAGTGAGAATATTGTGAATGAAATTACAGACTGCATATAACAAGATATCATGTAAATAATATACGATCAAAAATATGTAAAATATAGTCCACATTCAGTAATTTGGGTGTTTACGGTGTGCAGATAGCCTCGTAACCACTGTAACCAACTCCTGGAGCCTATAAAAAGGTCACAGGTCCCCGCTTATTTCTAACTTTTCCTCCTCCCAGCTTTCTTCTTCCTCAGGTCGGATCTTTGCCGAAATCCTCCTACGAGCCTTCTCCTCCCGTCGAACCATCTGAAAATTCGTCTAAGTCCACAACACTTCAAGGAAGAAGACAATCGTCAGCTAACCACTCCAAGAAATCTCCTACGTGCGCAACATTTCACAAGTCTCTACCAACGCATCTTCGCACGCCTAGCAGCCGTGTTGTCGTGCTCAACATACGAGCGATGTCCAAGAGCATCTGTCAAAGCGAGAAAGCGATAGAAAACGAGCTTTCTGTGAGGCAGCCTGTCGCCTTCGAATGCACCTGCAATCTCTCTCACCTCCAAGTTGTAACGAGAAGCGACATATCGCCTTTGGTTCCCTTGATAATCTGTAAACTGCCGACAATAGTGAAATTTGATCGCACCGTTCCGGTCATGTGTTTTTAACCCAGTTGGGGGTTTTTCCACGTTAAAATCGTTTTTGTGTTCGACTCTATTTATTCTGTGACTATATGCAAGCTTGACCACTCCACAGACTAAGGCGACATAGTTTAGTCCGATCTATCAGCAGGGTTAAATTAGCTGCAACAATAAATATGGAATAAATTATATTCAAATTTTAATATATAAATTGATTTCTTTACTTGATAGTTTTCCCTAAATTATTTTGGTGTTTATATGCCTATAAAAATCATAATAAGACAACATATTCAAATATCATCCAAATCAATAACAGCACTATCCATTTTGTTTGTTTATGAAAGTATAATCATTGAAATATATAAAGATGCTCGTGTGTCGACATTATGCTCGTGAAATCTATTACATGGAAAAAAAATATTTGCGGTAATGAGAAATTTTCATTAAGTCAAACTAGAAGGCATTCAACCAGCTTTACTCTACGGCGAGCCGACACGACCAAGTGAACCGCGCTCATAAGTCGCGCCTGCTCGAAGGGTTCGAAATCACCCCGAAAGGGGAGCAAAACCAAACACGCTCAGTCGCCGTGCACGGTCCGTGCGCGCACGCACGGCCACTGCAAGCGCATGCACGATCAAGCGTTCCCCCGCGCACAGATCCCAGGAACGCACTGGCCCATGCTCGCGCAGCCCCCAGGCGCGCGCCCGCGGCGCCCGTGCGCGCGCCAGCGGCACCCATGGCGCTCGCCCGGCACCGATGGCGCGGGCCCGACGCCCATGCGCTCGTGCATGCCCATGCCTGTTGTGCCAATGCGCATGCCCGTGGCGCGCCCGCGGTGCCCATGCAGACTCGTGTTGCGGCCATGCACGTGCCCCCGACGCCCATGCAGACCCGTGATACACCCATGCACGCTCACGCTGCGTGGAAGACTCCACACCTCTCGAAAAAGAGCACGGTTGAGAGGAGTCTTATGCTCAAAACTGTCGTCTTACGGTGAGACCAATACTCAGGTTAGTCACCACTATAAGACCCTGATTCTGCTGGTAAATTTTTTCATCACAGGCCAACCAGTATTCAAGAAGCTATCGAACAAACCTGAAATCTACATCACAGTAATATATAGATTTCCCCAAAATAAGAGATATGAAAGAGGACTTATGTCAAATACAAGTCCAAATACAAACAATACATCTCTTAAATCAAAAGAATGTGGAAGCTCTCAAAATCTCAGATCAACAATATAAAACGTCGGAGTACGCCGCATGCTCTCCTCATGTCCCGCCTTTTTTGGTTGTTGGTCCTCCCTCGTGCTATTAAAATGATGTGATTCACTGACCGTTAGTCAAAAAGACTGATCAGTTTTGACATTCGCTCCCTTCGCGGTTCCTGCCGGGCTATGAAATGTTGTCACACACATGCTCTTGTTCACAAACACACGACTTTATGCAGACATAGACCTTTAATTCTCACTTTTTGATGGTAGCTAACCTCTCGGGCTCCACCCGTCATGGTCAAACAGGGGCAGTGGAGTGGACGTCTCTACTACTAGGTGAGTATGCACACTACCAGATCTGGGTCGGATGTACGCCTCAACGCATGAGCATTGTGGAGCATCTGCGTACTCTTGCTGGAATGATCAAATCAAAACCTCCACGGCTTAGGGAAGAGTCATTGGAAAAGCCTCTTGAAGACACCAGCTGAGTTGGCCCACTAGACCTCGACCCCTTTAGCCAGTCAACATGCCTCCAAGGGTGTGACTAACGGACACACAACATAGATACGCGACAAGTAACCACATGATTATGATCTTTATGCACATGCTATCACCCGATGACACATGTATGTTCAAATTAACAATTCTCAAGGTTATCATCCAAATCCACCATATTATCTTTTTTTATTGTAATATATTGTCAAGAGTTAATCTTTTTGTTTGACGATACATATTTAGTTAATTATTCACTTGGTGCAAGTGACAAAGCCCAATACGATTAACTCGAGATCCAAATAAGAAAAACAGCCGGAATCTAAAAGCTTCCGAGCACATGCCGTAGAAATAATCAGAGAACTCTGTCGCGGATAGCCATAAACACTCGTAGGTTGACCGTTGTCCATCTTGAAGTCCAAGCGCCTAACCTTGCACTGAATAACAACATCATATCTGGACAACCAGTCCATGCTCAAGATCACATCAAAATCTTTCAGGTCTATCACTTTCAAATCAGCAATCGCTAGAAAATCACCTAACGGAACCAGACAACTCTAAATGCCTTGGTTCAATACCACTGAATCACCAGAGGGAAACTTCACATAAAACACATCGCCAACTTGATCCAGAGTCATACGATGACGCTCAACAAAGGTCCTAGCCACAAACGAGTGGGTAACATCAGAATCAAAAAGAACGTGTTCCCAGCAGTTCTCTACCTTAAACCTTCCTATAAAATAATTGCATTCGCGACTAAGAGGACGAACATTGAACCAATAACTATGAATTAAAAATTAAAACTAGATTAGGATCTAATCTGAAATAACCTTAGTAGGCGTCTGGGTTTCCTCAAGAGACACCATGTTCATCTTCCCCTTTCCCTTGTCCAAATGTTACGGCGGTGGCAAAGCCGGAAGTGGAACTGGTTGCAACAGAAGCTGAGCCTGCATGCACTTTGACTTGAAATGTTCTTTCTGTCCACATAGAAAGCAGCCCCTTTCCTTACCCCAACAGTGGGCAGCATCGTGCCCCCTTCGTTTGCACGAAGTACAAACCAAATCTCCCTTAGGAGCACCCTGAATTGCATGAACCTGCTCCTGCTTCTAAGCTCTTATTCTTTTAAAACATTTCTCGAACGGATGGCCCGGCCGGCCACAGAAACTGCATATTTCTTTGCTTCTCTTTCTTGAGGCAGTATCTGATACCTGAGTACTCTTTCCCTCATTAGATTTTATTTTATCCTTCCTCATTTGTTGACCTCGGTTCTTGGCATTATCTATCGCCTCAACCTTCACAGTGGTCTCTACCACTTCAACATAACTTGTTGATCCGTATGCAATAGCTAGCTGCTGGATGTCACTCTTTAGACCACCCAGAAAGCATTTAACTCTACTGGCTTCAGAAATAACTAAATCCGGGGAGAATCGGCTCAGCTTAATAAATTCCACCGCATACTCACTCACCGTGAGCTGCCTCTGCTTCAAGTGCAGAAAATTGTTCATCAAGTGGTCCTGCTCGACCGACGGCATAAACTTCTTCAGCAAAAGCACCTTGAAGGCTTGCCATGAACATCCATCCTTCAAGTTTTCCTTTTCTCCCAGCCACTAATTCTTTGCAAGTTCCCTGAGCTGGTACACAGCGACCATCACTCTCTAGTCCGCTGAAACTCCAGAGTAAGAGAACATCCCCTCAATGGCTATAATCTAGTCATCCAACGCCATGAAGTCTGCCCTACCAACATAGGCAGGAGGTCCTAATCGCTGAAAATGCGAGATGAAATTCATATCTGGTGGCAGCATAACTGGGGGCACCAGAGGAGCAGGAGGAACTGGAGCACCTTGACCAACAACCCGGTCTTGAACTCTAAGCGGTTGTCCTGCAACGACAGTCAACAAGGCTTGGATCTGCGACTGTATCTCAAACATTTGACTAGACAAAGCTTCATTATTTTGGCGCAGTCCCTCTATCACATCCTCATTCTGAGCACCAGAAAACTCGCCTTCCAACTAGGAGTCGACCTCATCGTAGGACGTCTCGACATTCTAATAATCGCAACAAACAACTAGTCAAAACCTAGCTTAACCGCTATAACCAAACAACCTAGTACATACAAAACATACATAAGTACTTGCTCAAGCTGCTAACTTGCTCTGGGAATTTTATAAATGATGAAATGCTTAACTTAAGATGATATACCATCATCCTAATGACTCATGTGTATAAACCATGAATGCATGAATTCTTATTCTTTTTAACTCAAAACCATGTGTATATATATGTCATCATATAAATCTTTAGCTTGACACGTGTGTTGATGTTATGTTATGCTATGCACGTTGTGCTATGAATTCTATAAAAGGCCTTAATGCATGTTATGAGCGGCGTACACATGAAATATTATGCATCACATACTAGCTACATAATATCGCATGCAACAAAAAAGTAAAATGTGTTAATGGGCACCCATGTGATGGTGGTTATGCATCTCATACTACATAAGCGTCACATGTTGCCACCTGTAGTGGATCCATATACAAATACATATTATGCATCTCATACTACAAAATATGCCATGTATACTTCTTATCATACTATAACAGCCCAAATTTTATCAGCACGCCAATTTTCGGGTGACACGGCCTGGGACACGAGCGTGTCCTAGGGAGTGTCCTGCGTGCGTCGAGTGACGAGAGGAACAGTCGACGAATGGTCGACAAAATTTGGTCGACTCTAGACATGGCCTGTGACACGGGCGTGTCACAGGGCGTGTCAGTGCGCTCGACGAAAGTTGCTCGACGATCGTCGAGTGTCGAGTGTCGAGATGTCGATAAGTGAACACGGCCTGTGACACGGGCATGTCACAGGGCGTGTCCCTTTGGTTCGACGAACTCAGCTCGACGAAGAGGAGCTGGGGCGTGTCTAAGTGCCGTGTAATGACACATGGCCTGGGACACGGGCGTGTCACAGGCCGTGTGAGTCTCGGGTGTTTTTGGGATTTTTTTCAGCCTGACGAACACAGCCACAGACACGGGCATATCTGAAGGCGTGTTGGGTAACACGGCCCATGACACGGGCGTGTCACATGGGCGTGTCACTAGTTTGGATAAGTCGGTTGAGCACCGCTTGAGGCACACGGCCATGGACACGGGCGTGTCACAGGACGTGTCAGGCAAAAATCAGGTTTTCTGACAGATTTGTGGCCGTCCATTCCTTCAGCCTGGATCCAAGGGCTGAGAGGCCTCCCTGTTTCCTTAAGGCCGTGAATGAGAAGAGCAATCTCATTTCCTATTTGGTCTTCTCTTTTTTCACTTCTAGAGAGAGAAAGAGAGAGGAAGAAGGATGAGGAGGAAAGGGGGCTGATCACCGGTGGTGCTGCGGTTTACCGACTAGAGATCCAAGGCCGACGTTGTGGAGGAAAAACTCGTGTGAGTCGTTCAAGCTAACTTCGAGTTCATGGCACCAAAGAGTGCTTCAAGGGTAACGATTTTTCTTCCAAGCCATGTGAAAGCTTCCTTTTGACATATGTTTGTGATTCCCCTACCAAGAGGTGACTGATTTTTGGGAGTCTTTGGGTGGATGCATGAAATCCCCTTTTGTTGGCATATAGATCCGGAAATGGAGTACAAAATAGGCATGCTGTGTGAAGCCCATCTGGACAGGTTGGTCTAGATTGGTGATGTTGCATACGAATCGGAGAAGACTCCGTGATAAACATATAGTTTAAGGAGTCAACGGGTTATGCCTGTGAAAGGTAGTAGCAGGAAGTACTGGAGTGGTAGTCCAGGAAAATATCCATGTATGCTTGTGCTATTGGGTCGTACTTGTGCATGAGTAACAGGAAGTACTGGTGTGACCAGGAAAGGCCCTTTGTGATGCTTGATGTCGTAGGGTGTCCACCTATGAAGAGAGTAACAGGAAGTACTGGCGTGCCCAGGAAAGACCCCTGACATTTGTGATATTGCGGTGTCGTACCTGTGAACGAGGAACAGGAAGTACTGGGGTGCCCAGGAAATACCCACTAATATTGTGAGATGAATGGGTGTAAGAGAAATACCCAGGCTGAATGCCAAGAACAAGATTGGTGAGACTGACCCGCGCCTTTGATTAAGCCGCGAGTACGCCGTACTCGGTGAAGGCAAGGCGATTTGAGCAACGGGGGGTGGAGGATCCGACCTGCGTTATATCCGTCCGACGTGGACCAGAAGGTGTGTTCTATTGGAGCGCATAGCAAGAGTCTTAGGTCTGTGCGCCATGACACAATAAGGGGCTACGGGCCATCCCGGTGTAGTAAGACTAGAACTCCGGCTGCACGCCATGGAGTAAATGCTCAAGAGAATTACCGTTGGGCTGTGACCCTGATACGGTGGTGGGCAAGTGCTTTGCCAGAACACCAAGAATGTGCCATGAGTGCACAGACCGTTGGGTCGGGTGGCGAACGGTTGTGATGGCATATGTGCGTGAAAGCACATTCTATGAGATACATTGCCATGCTTGTGATATGATATGCCTGCAGGGAAGATTACCGCTGCCCCGAGAAAAGGGGTAGGGTCGTTATAATTTGGTCAGCTGAACTCTAACTGTTGCTTCTGTTTGACACTGTTGGGTGGATTGTCCCTGTACAGGTGCTGGAGAGCCAAGCGAGACGCATAAAGGTTCAGGTCGTTGCTGCTGCTGCTGCTACTGCTACTGCTAGCCCTCGAAGTCTATTTGGCAATACTTGTTGTGTTTTCTTTTCTTGTGGCCGGCCTGCGCGCCAATATTTTTAGGCCACTGTTTGAAAGCCATGTAAGGCCATAAGGCCAACTTTTGTACGGTTTTAAGACATTCCTATTAAGATATATCCAACGTGGAGTTGTATTATATGTTGGACATTCACTTGTGGAGTTCATGGATTATTATAGGCTTCCGCTAGAATGACATGTGTTAAGGTGTGCTGCGCTACTCTGGTATCACTCCGTAGCTTCATCGTCTGTTTTGTGGTATATGATGTGGGCCCCAGCCGAACCTTCTAGGATATATCATATGAACGGATGAGGTTGTTACATTTTTGATATCAGCTGTCTTGGTATTTCCCTCTCGAAGTCGTGGTCGACTTCTTTTGTGGGGTGACGAGCACGTGTTTGTGCAAACCACAGGTATCCGATTGAACTCCTGAATGTCCATGATAGGAATGCAAATTTGTGTGTTTGAGGAACCTGCGTGTTCCTATTTTGTGTTGTTTGCTTGTGTAAGGCCGCTAATGTGTGTGTCTTGTTCACCTTTAGGTGATACGAAGTGGGGCTGGGCAGTCTGAGCCCCAACATTCTGATGAAAGTACGACACCAGCCATGATGCCAACACCTCCACCGTCTGCGGAACATGTGTGTTTAGTTGCTGAGGCTTTATTTTCCATAATCCAAGGATAGCCACTTGGGCAGGAGCAACCGGCTGTGAGGCCAGAACAGGTGGTGGCAAGGCCTGAACCTGTAGTGGATGTGGCTCCTCGAGCGGCTGAGAAGCAGTTGACGCGGTTTATGAGTTTCCATCCACCTACGTTTTCGGGAGCGGGAACTCCGACGCAGGCTGAGGATTGGTTATAGTGCGTCAAGCGAGTCATGACGACGATTGGATCAGAGGAGCATCAGAAAGTCACCTTAGCTACCTTCCTGCTTGAAGGAGAAGCTAGATTGTGGTGGGATGAGATGGAGTTGCATCACTTGGCAGGTTGTCCCTTAACACAAGTATCCATGGAAGAATTCTCCCGACTCTTCCTAGCGAAGCACCTTCCTGCGGCACAACGGATAGCCATGGAAAATGAATTACAAAGGCTGACACAAGGTGATGGTAGTGTTGACGCGTACCTGCATGAGTTTACTCGCTTAGGGCGGTATGCGGGTTCTATTTTTGCTGATGAGCAGAGGAAGACCAATCGGTTCTGTGAAAGACTGAGGGACAAGCTGAGGTTCCTGGTTTCTAGTTCTGTGAACTAAGGCTTCCAGGCGTTGGTTGACACTGCGAGCGCGCTGGAGAAGGATATGAAGAGGGTGCAGGGGAAGAGAGCTTTGGCTGTGACGCAACCGGAGTGGAAGGTGCCCCGATCTGGGAAACCATTTTATAAGAAGAAATGGGCCAAGAAGTCCAAGACAAGTGGACAAGCTCCTTCATCAGTTGCATAGGGAGCAACATCGGGGGCTACCTCAAGGCCGGATACTCGTACATGCTTCAATTGTGGACAGGTGGGGCATATATGTTGGGTACATTGGAATATATGTACCTGATTTGAAGAAGCCTCACCCTACTAAATGATATACATCAAGGTGTATTTGATGTGTTTTGAGTTTCTTTGTGCAGGTTAAGTAACTGCAGTTTTGCAGAAAAGTTTCTAAGTCCATGTGTCGACACCTAGAAGAAAGGTGTCGACACTTAAGAAGGCTTGTGTCGACACCTAGAGAAGCTGTGTCGACACTTGGAGTAATTGTGTCGACACCAGGAATACAGAGTCGACACATACAGGCAGTGTCGACACACAATGAAGAAATGTCTAAAGAATCAGTGTCGACACTTAGAAGCAGTGTCGACACCCAGAGGAATTTTGTCGACATCAAAAGTGTCGACACTAGGAGGCTGTGTCGACACTCAGCAAAACATCAACAAAGTTCAAGTACATGTGTCGACACTAGGAGGCTGTGTCGACACTCAGCAAACTTCAACAGAGTTTAAGTACAAGTGTCGACACAATGAAGAATGTGTCGACACTCAGCAAAAGTCTCAACACATGAAGAATGTGTCGACACAAAGGAGTTGTGTCGACACTCAGCAAAGTCTCAACACAAGAAGATGTGTCGACACAAAGAAGATGTGTCGATACAAAGGAGATGTGTCGACACTCAGCAAAAGTTTCAACACAGAAGGCATGTGTCGACACAAAGAAGATGTGTCGACACTTAACAAGTTTCAACACAAGAAGATGTGTCGACACAAAGGAGTTGTGTCGACACTTTGCAGAAATCAACTAAGTATTGAAGAAGAAGGACTTGTGTCGACACACAGGATCAGTGTCGACACATTCTGAAGAACTAGTGTCGAGAAGCTATTTCTACAACACAAGGAGTTGTGTCGACACCATGAAGGCTAGTGTCGACACTTAGTCTACTTGTGTCGACACTTGGTCTATTTGTGTCGACACATAAAGACTATCTGTCTCGACACTTTCAGACAGTGACAGAGTTTTCAAGAAGTGACTGGATGACTTGACAGCTGTCATTTCAACCGGTCAACTGCTACTGTCAGAGTTGTCAGAAGTTTGTTAGAAACCGAATCAGCCGGTCACCATGAAGAAATCTTATATAAAGGCTTATTCCTTCAACAGAAAAGAGAATCGACAGATTGATATAGCAATCAAAAAAGTGAGAAACAACAAACAAGAAGAAGACCTTCAAGTGAAGATCTAAGAAGTTGGAGAGAGAAAGCTCCTTCTAAGAAGACAGCTATTGAACTAGTCTGATAAAGAAAGTTTCAGATTGAGATCTGATTCTCAAGTCAGCAGTTGATTGAAGATCATCTGCATAGAGATACAACCCTACTGTGTTCTAATTCAAGAAGCTTTGAAGAAAGCCAAGGGAGGTTGATCTCAGCAAAGTTCTTTCAAGAACTCATCAAGAAGTCAGTCAACTCAACTTTCTTAATCAGAGTTGTGGTTATTAATCCTTGTATTTTTTATTTTCTGTAGGATCCTAAGGGATCTGAGTTGTAAGCCTATATTTATAAATGCTGAGTGGTAGGGCTTGTGTGCCTGAGTGTAGGAGATACCTTTCTCTGAGTGTATGCCTTGTTGAAGGCTGAGTGTAGGCCTTGTTGAAGGCTGAGTGTAGGTCTTGGTGAAGACTGAGTGGTAGGGCTTTGTGCCTGAGTGGTAGGAGTGGGATCACTCTGAGTTGTAGGAACCTATTTGGGGTTCTGAGCTGTAATATCTGTGGATTTGAGAAGTAGTGGAGAAGTTGGGCCGAATCTAGTACACTAATAGATAGGCGGAGGGGGAAAGTGGATGTACCCAGACCTTGGGGAATCACTATAAATCCTGTGTGCTCTCTGTGATTGTATGCTTGTGTGATTGTTGTGTTATCTGTGCTGTGAATTACAATTACTGTACTGTATTTCTTCCATAAAAGTTTAAAAATATTAAGTGCACCTATTCACCCCCCCTCTAGGTGTTTAGGCACTGTTTCTTTCAAGTGGTATCAGAGCCAGGTTACTCAAAAAGGACATAACAGTCTGAGTAAAGATCTTGTAGGCAGAATCAATATAATCAAGAATCAAGAAAATGGGTTCAACTGAGAATCACAAAGAGCTAGGATCCATGAAGTTGCCAATCTATAGAAAGGAGATCTTTGGCATTTGGAAAGAAAGGGTTAGACTTTTTATGGAAGCCTCAGACCCAAGAATATATATTACTGTTAAAGAAGGGCCATATGTGCCAATGAAAGTATCTATGCTAGATGCCAATCAGAGAACTCCAAAAGATTATTCAGAAATGACAAAAGATGAGATAATTCTGGCCACTATGGACAAGAGGGCCCAGAATATTATTGTAAGTGCAATTGATGATGCCACATTTCAGAATCTGATTCATTATAAAACATCAAAAGAAATGTGGGACACACTGATAGTCTATATGGAGGGATCAGAAGAGGTAAGACAAGACAGGAAGTCTTTATTAAATCAAGAGTATGAAAGCTTCAGACAAGGCAGGTCTGATAGCATTACTGAGTGTTATAAGAAATTCTATAGGATTGTTAATGAGTTGATGTCCTATGGAAGAGAATTCAGCAATTATGAGCTGAATGATAAGTTCTTGAGATCCCTAACTAAAGACTGGGATACTAAGATTTGTGACATAAGGGAAATGGCCAAACTAGCTGATATACCTCCTCCAACATTGTTTGGAAAACTATTATCTTATGAGATGCTGTTAATGGTAAGGAAGGAGAAAGAAAAGACTACTAGGGTGGAGCATAAAGAAAGAGCTGTGGCCTTCAAGACTGAAGCCACTAAGAAATATAAAAGCAAGTCTCCATCACCACCTCAAAAAGTTGCTGAGACTGAGTCAGATACTTCAGATAGCAAGAAGACAGAAAGCAGTGAAAGTGATGAAGACTTTGCTGCATTTACTAGGCACTTTCAGAAGTTTCTAAAGAAAAAGCAGTGGAGTTCCAAGCCATCCACTTCACAGCCAAAATATGACTACTACCAGAAAAGGAAGTCATCAAGGAAGGACAGAAGAAAGTCCAAGTCTAGTAACACTACATCCTCAAAAATAGTTTGTTATTGTTGCAATAGACAAGGACGTGTAATAGCTGATTATCCAGAAAAGAGGAAAGAGTCCACTGACAAGAAAAAGACACAGTTCAAGGGCAAAAAGGAAAGGTCCTTTATTGCTAAGAAGGATAAAAGTCTGACTGATATGTCATCTTCAGAAACTGATTCAGAAGCTGAAGCCTATATTGGCTTGTTTGCTGAAGAAGAAGAAAATGAGTTCATGCAGCTAATGAACTCAATTTATGAGCAGGAGGACATTCAGTGCAAGGGACTGATGGCCTTATCAGAAGGAGACAAAATCCAGGATCAGCCTGGACCTAGTCAGGTACAAAATTGTTCTTCAAGTTCAATTTCTAGTGTTGGATCAGAATCAGATACATCAGCATCAAGTGATGTTAGTGCATCTGAATCTGAAGGAGACATTCATCAGTTAATTGATGAATATAGAGTATTGTTGCAGGCTTTGAAGAAAAGCAAACTCTTAGCCAAGACTCAAGCTAAGGATATTGCTAGTCTTAAAGTGGCTGCCACAGATTTTGACAAGTTATTAGATCAGAAATTAAATGAAATAGTCAGACTGAAGAATATTACAGTTATTCAGATGGGGACTATTACATTTAAAAATGATCAAATTAGAAATCTGGAGATTAGTCTTCAGAAGGAGAGAGATATTGTAGCAAGTTTCTCTAAACCAAAATCTGTTCTACCTTTGATAGATGAGTTTGTACCTCATAAGGGTAAAACTGGATTAGGGTTTACAAAACCTGCTTGGACAGTAAAGTCCAAATCTAAGGGCAAAGCCCCAGTACTCAACAAGAAGCCTGTTATAGATACTACAACTAGGGTTATATCCAAACAAAGGTACAACAGGTTTGAATGTTGGTGTTGTGGCAAGATAGACCACTTTGCCATAGATTGTTGGCATAATTCAAGTGCCAAGGTGAGTAGCAAACTGCCTGCTAGAAAAGCTACAGGTAGTTTTGTTAAGAGTCAGACTAACTTGCACCAAGGACCCAAGAATTATTTGGGTTCTAAGGTTAAATAATCTGTTTTACAGGTAAGTCCAAGTGGCCATGCTCCAATATGGTACTTGGACAGTGGATGTTCCAGGCACATGACTGGAACTAGGGGATTGCTGAAGGACTATACACCAATCAAGGATGGTCCTAAGGTTACCTTTGGTGGTTCAGAAAAAGGAATCATCAAAGGCTTTGGTAACATTTCTAGCAACCTCATTACAATTACTCAAGTGGCTTATGTACAAGGTTTGAAACATAACCTTATTAGCATAAGTCAGCTGAGTGATTTAGGATATGACATTTCATTTGTCAAAGATGGTTGTCATATCAGTAGGTCAAGTGATCAAAAGATCATTCTGACAGGATATAGGAAGAGAAATGTCTATTGTCTATGTTGGGTACATTGGTTTAAATGTACCTGATTTGAAGAAGCCTCACCCAACTCAATGATATACATCAAAATGTATTTGATGTGTTGTTGAGTTTACTTGTGCAGGTTAAGTATTTGCAGGACTGAAGAAAAAGTTTCTAAGTCCATGTGTCGACACCCAGAGAGAAAGTGTCGACACTTAAGAAGACTTGTGTCGACACCCAGGCAAGCAGTGTCGACACTTGGAGTCATTGTGTCGACACCAGGGATGCTGAGTCGACACCAGACAGAAAGTATCGACACAAGGAGCTATGTCGACACTCAATGAAGAAAAGCCAGTAAAGCTGTGTCGACACTTACAAGTTGTGTCGACACCTAGTGAAGCTGTGTCTACATCAGAAAGTGTCGACACTTGGAGGCTGTGTCGACACTCAGCAAAAGTTTGCAGAGACTAAGTACAAGTGTCGACACCCAGAACAATGTGTCGACACTCAACAGAAGAGTCAACACTGGAAGTAAGTGTCGACACCAAGAACAATGTGTCGACACTTAGCTGAAGACTCAACACTTGAAGAAAGTGTCGACACAAGGAGCTGTGTCGACACTTAGCAAAGAACAGCAAAGTTCAACAAAATATTTTAAGAACAAGTGTCGACACTAAGGGAATGTGTCGACACTCAGCCAGAGTCTCAACAGAAGAAGAATGTGTCGACACACAAAGCAATGTGTCGACACTCAGCAAGTATCAACACTGAAGACATGTGTCGACACCAAGAAGCAGTGTCGACACTTGACAGATTCAACACATGAAGTTGTGTCGACACAAAGGTGTTGTGTCGACACTTAGAAGAATTCAGCAAAATACTGAAGTACAAGTACTTGTGTCGACACTCAATTTCAATGTCGACATATGAAGAAGAAGTAGTGTCAAGATACAAAATCTACAACACAAGGAGTTGTGTCGACACCTTGTAGACTAGTGTCGACACTTAGACAACATGTGTCGACACTTGGTCTATAAGTGTCGACACTTAAAGACAGAAAGACTCGACACTTAAAGACAGTTACAGAATTTTCAAGAACTGACTGGATGACTTGACAGCTGCCATTCCAGCCGGTCTACAGCACCTGTCAGAGTTTTCAGAATTCAGTTATGGACCGGACCAGCCGGTTACCATGAAGAAGGCCTATAAATAGGCTTATATTGTCTACAGAAGAAGTTAATAACAAGCGAAGTTGTTAAAAATCATTGATCAAGTATTCAAAAAAGAAGATCTAGCTATTCCTTGAAGAATCAAGTGTAGATCTAAGAAGTTGGAGAGAGAGAGCTCCATCCAAGAAATCAGCTGTTGGAACCCAGCTGAGAAGAAGGATTCAGATTAGTCTGAATCTTAAGAAGCAGAGATCAATGATCAACTGCAGAAGGAGTCAATCTTATTGAGTTCTACTTTCAAGAAGCTTTGAAGAAAGCTAAGTCAGATTGAGTCCAGCTGAGTTCTTCCAAGAACTCATCAAGAATCTCACAACTTATCTCTCTTTCATCTAAGTTGTTGAGTTTATACTTTTTGTATTCATTATAACTTGTAGGATCCTTAGGGATCTGAGATTGTAAGCTTGCAATTATAAAGGCTGAGGGTAGGAGATTTAAATCTCTGAGTGTAGGCCTTGGTGGCTGAGTGTAGGCCTTGGTGGCTGAGTGTAGGCCTTGGTGGCTGAGTGTAGGCCTTTGTGGCTGAGTGTAGGCTTTGTGTAAAAGCTGAGTTATAGGGCCTTGGGCCTGAGGTGTAAGAACCAGTTTGGGTTCTGAGATAGTGAAGGATGTACCCAAAGCTTGGGGAACCACTATAAAACTCGGTGTCTACTGTATTTGCTGAGTTGCTGTGATTGCTGAATGTGTGTTGTGTTAAATTAGATATAATTCTGTGCTATTATCTGTTTGCTGCCTAAAAAGTCAAAAAGATTCAAGTCACCTATTCACCCCCCCCTCTAGGTGCTTAAGGATAATATCTTTCAAGTGGTATCAAAGCGAGGTTCCTCAAAAAGGGACATAACAGTGTGAGGAGATCCTGTTGGCAGATTCAGGTTAAGTCAATTACAGATTCAAGAAAATCAAGAACCATGGGTTCCACTGAAAATCACAAGGAATTGGGATCCATGAAACTACCTATATGTAGGAAGGAAATCTTTGGCATATGGAAAGAAAGGGTAAGGCTGTTTATGGAGGCCTCAGACCCTAGGATTTATATCACAGTGAAGGAAGGGACATATGTGCCCATGAAGGTGTCAGTCCTAGATGCTAATCAGAGAACACCAAAGGATTTCTCTGAAATGACAAAGGATGAGATTGTCCTAGCCACTATGGACAAAATGGCTCAAAACATTATAGTGAGTGCCATAGATGATGCAACTTTTCAAAATCTAATACACTGTAAGACAGCCAAAGAGATGTGGGATACCCTTATTGTGTATATGGAAGGTTCTGAAGAAGTTAGACAAGACAGAAAATCCTTACTAAATCAAGAGTATGAAAGTTTTAGACAAGGAAAGGGTGATATCATAACTGAGTGCTATAAGAAGTTCTATAGGATAATGAATGAACTCATGTCTTATGGAAGAGAGTTCAGTAATTATGAACTCAATGACAAGTTTCTAAGGTCCCTAACTAAAGATTGGGACAGCAAGATCTGTGCCATTAGAGAAATAGCTAAGTTAGGAGAAATTCCTCCACCTACACTGTTTGACAAATTGTTGTCATATGAAATACAGTTGACAGTAAGGAAAGAGGAGGAGAAATCAACAAGAAATGAACATAAGGAAAGAACAGTAGCTTTCAAGACAGAAGCCCCCAGAAAGTACAGAGGTAAGTCACCTTCTCCTCCACCAAAAGCAGCAGAATCTGAGTCAGATGAGTCAGCTAGTACAAAGTCTAAAAGCAGTGAAAGTGATGAGGACTTTGCTGCCTTCACTAGACATTTTCAGAAGTTCTTGAAAAATAAACAGTGGAGGACAAGGCCTTCTACATCACAGGGAAAGGAAGACTCTTATCAGAAAAAGAGGTCTTCAAAGAAAGACAAGAAAAAGTCAAAGTCTAGCAAAGCTACACTATCAGAAATTGTGTGCTATTGCTGTAATAGACAAGGTCATGTGATAGCAGATTGTCCAGAGAAGAGAAAGGAGTCTAGTGACAAGAAGAACACTCATTTCGAAGGCAAGAAAGAAAAGTCATTTGTGGCCAAAAAGGAGAAGACCCTGTCAGATATCTCTTCTTCAGAAACTGAGTCAGATGCTGAGGCATACATAAGGCTGTTTGCTGAAGAAGAAGAAGAGTTCATGCCGATTATGGAGTCTATATATGAACAAGAAGACAATCAATACCAAAGACTGATGGCATTGACTGAAAATGACAAAATCCTGGAGCAGCCAGGACCCAGTAAGGTACAAAGTTCAACTTTAAGTTCAGTTTCTTGTGCCAGTACAGAATCAGATTCATCCTCATCAAATGATGAGAGTGCATCTGAATCTGAAGAAGATATTCATCAGTTGATAGATGAATACAAGGTTCTGTTGCAAGCTTACAAGAAGAGCAAGTCCCTAGCCAAAAGTCAGGCAAATGAAATTGCTATTCTTAAAGCTGCTGCAACTGAGGTTGAGAAGTCTTTTGATCAAAAGCTTAATGAGATAGCCAGATTGAAGCACATAACTGTGATTCAAATGGGAACTATATCATTTAAGAATGATCAAATCAAGAGTCTGGAGATTAATCTTCAGAAGGAGAAAGACTTGGTTGCTAGGTTTTCTAAACCTAAGTCTGTTTTACCCATAATTGATGAATTTATTCATCACAAAGGTAAAGCTGGACTAGGTTTTACAAGACCTGCAAGGACTGTTCAGTCCAAGTCTATGTCCAAGGGCAAAGCCACAACACTCAACAAGCCAGCTGTGGATAAAACAGCTAAGACTGTACCTAAGCAAAGGTACAATAAGTTTGAGTGTTGGTGTTGTGGCAAGGTTGGCCACTTTGCAATGGACTGTTGGCACAATGCTAGTGCCAAAGTGAGTAGCAAACTAGCTGTTGGAAAACCAGCAGGTAGTTTTGTCAGGATGCAAACTAACAAATACCAAGGACCCAAGAATACTTTGGGTTCTAAGGTTCATTAATCTGTTTTGCAGGTGAGTCCAAGTTGCCATGCCCCAATATGGTACTTGGACAGTGGATGTTCCAGACATATGACTGGAACAAAGGGATTACTAAGGGACTACATTCCAATCAAAGATGGTCCAAAAGTCACCTTTGGTGGTTCTGAAAAAGGAATCATCAAAGGGTTTGGTAACATTTCTAGTGACTTAGTTACCATTACTCAAGTGGCTTATGTTAAAGGGTTGAAACACAACCTAATAAGTATAAGTCAATTAAGTGATGTAGGGTATGACATCTCATTTGTTAAGAATGGTTGTCATATCAAGAGGTCAACTGATCAAGAGATCATTTTGACTGGCTATAGAAAGAGGAATGTCTACTGCCTAGACATTATGTGTGAGACCAATGGTTCTCAAGTGTGTCTTGTAGCTGATGAGACAGTCTCTCATTGTGTCAAATGGCACAAGAGGCTAGCCCATCTAAACTACAAGACAATTGGCAAACTCTTTAGCAAAGAGTTAGTGAGGAATGGTCCTCAAGCTAAGTGTGTTAAAGATGGTATTTGCTCAGCTTGTCAAAAGGGCAAGCAGATTAGATCCATCTTTAGAAGCATAGAAAATAAAGATGCTGTGAGGTGTTTATACCTCTTGCATATGGATCTCTTTGGTCCAATTCCAGTTCACAGCCTAGGTAGGAAGGTCTATACCTTTGTAGTTGTAGATGACTACTCAAGGTTTTCCTGGGTGTTCTTCTTAAGACAGAAATCTGAAACACCCAATGTCTTCTATAGCTTTGTTAGACAAATTCAGAATGAACTAAATAGTACAGTGGTCAAAATAAGAAGTGACCATGGTACTGAGTTTCAGTCTGACAGCATGACAAAACTATGTGAATACTTTGGGATATTTCAAGAGTTTTCTTCACCAAGAACACCTCAGCAAAATGGCATTACTGAGAGGAAGAATAGAACCTTGATTGAGGCAGGTAGAACCCTATTAAGTGATACATCACTACCAGAATATTTATGGGCTGAAGCAGTTAATACTGCATGCCATGTTATTAATAGGGCTACAATTACTAAAGGCCTCAACAAGACCCCCTATGAGGTTGTGAAAGGCAGGAAACCAAACCTATCCTACTTCAGGATCTTTGGTTGCAAATGCTTCATACTTAACAATGGAAAGTCTTACTTGACTAAGTTTGCTGCCAAGTCCCAAGAGGGAATTTTTGTTGGGTACAGCAACAATAGTAAGACTTATAGAGTCTACAACTTGTCTACTCAAGTTGTAGAAGAGACTGTACATGTAGTATTTGATGAAACTAGGCTTATTAACAATGAGTTTTCTAGTAGTGTGTGCAGCCCCACATGTTTAACAAAGAAGATGGACAAGCTTACTCTAGAAGAAGAATCTACTACAAGACATCAAGTAGAAGACAGTGGCTGTTGTCTAGGGGGAGTACTACATGTACCAAATGTAGAAGAAGTACAAGGAGTACAACAAGATGATGAAGCTGAAGAGGTTCAACTAGAAGTCAGGATGCCTCCAGCCAATAGGCATCTTAGAGATCATCCAGTAGAGCAGATTATTGGAGATCCAAGATAAGGAGTACAAACAAGGAGCAGAAATCTGAATGCAACAATCTACTCCAGTTTTCTATCTCAAGTTGAACCAAAGAAGTTTGAAGAAGCCATTCTAGATCCACAATGGACTGAAGCAATGCAAGAAGAGCTGAATTAGTTCAAAAGGTGCAAGGTCTCGGAACTTGTTCCTAAACCTAAAGACCACAATATAATAGGAACCAAGTGGATCTACAGAAATAAGATGGATGAACAAGGGGTCATCATTAAGAATAAAGTAAGATTGGTTTCTAAAGGATATAGGCAGGAAGAAGGTATTGACTTTGATCAAACCTTTGCTCCAGTAGGCAGACTGGATGCCATAAGAATGTTCCTGGCCTATGCAACCTTTCAAGGATTCAAAGTTTACCAAATGGATGTCAAGTCAGCATTTCTAAATGGTAATCTTAAAGAAGAAGTCTATGTGGAACAGCCCTCAGGTTTTGTTGATTCAACTCTACCTAATCATGTCTATAGACTTAGGAAAGCTTTATATGGGTTAAAGCAAGCCCCTAGGGCTTGGTATGAAACCCTATCTAGTTTCCTCATTGAGAACAAGTTCTCAAGGGGGAAAATAGATAAGACTCTATTCCTTAGGGAATCTAGAGGCAAAGTAATACTAGTCCAAATATATGTAGATGACATTATATTTGGGTCTACTGAAAGTAGCCTTTGCAAAAAGTTTGCAAAGCTAATGCAAAGTCAATTTGAGATGAGTAGTATGGGAGAGCTAAAGTTCTTCTTGGGTCTCCAAGTAAGACAGACTGAGAGTGGTTTATCCATATGCCAGTCCAAGTTCACCCTAGAACTCATAAGGAAGTATGGTATGGATTCATCCAGCACCATGAAGACTCATATGGGGTCAAGTATGTCTCTTAGCAAGGATGATGCAGGGAAGCCTGTAGATGAAACCTTGTATAGAGGGATAGTTGGCTCCCTATTATACTTGACTGCAAGTAGACCAGATATCATGTATGCTACATGTGTCTGTGCAAGGTATCAAGCCTGCCCTAAAGAGTCTCATTTGACTGCAGTCAAAAGGATATTGAGATATCTAAAGGGCACTCCCTATCTAGGCCTCTGGTACCCTAGGAATGGGTATTTTGATCTAACAGGTTATTCAGATGCAGACTTTGCAGGATGCAAAGAAGATAGAAAAAGCACTACTGAAACCTGTCAATTCCTAGGTGGAAGATTGATTTTATGGAGTAGCAAGAAGCAAACAAGTGTGGCTATCTCCACTGCAGAATCAGAGTATGTGGCTGCAGGAAGTTACTGTGCTCAACTTCTGTGGATACAACATCAGCTAGAGGACTATGGATTTCAGGTAAGTAGAACTCCACTCTTCTGTGATTCTACTAGTGCTATTTCAATAGCCAATAATCCTGTATCACATAGTAGAACAAAACATATTGAAATTAAATATCATTTTCTTACGGAGCATGTAGAAAGAGAAGATATTTTACTTGAATATGTTAGAACAGATAATCAACTAGCTGATATGTATACTAAGCCCCTAGAAGAAGCTAAGTTCAATAGGTTTAAGATTGAACTAGGAATGATAAACTTAGAGTAAGTTTATAGTATGGAAATTGGCTAAGTCAAATGGTGTCGACACTTCAGGAAAAAGGTGTCGACACATCTAGGAAGTTGGTGTCGACACTTCAGAATAATTGTGTCGACACATGACAAGTTGGTGTCGACACAACCAAGGTGGTGTCGACACATAGTGTTTACTCAGAATTATCTAAATAAGTCTCGACTAAATGTCGAGTTCAGTGGTGTTGACACATAAACAAGTGTCGACACATATAATCTGTTGACTAAACTTGTGTCGACACATATATGTCGAGACATTATAGGTCAGTGTCGACACTCATTGCCAGTGTCGGCACAATTTAAGTTGGTTGCCCGCCTTTTCATCTTCAAAATTAGAAAGGTATAAATAAGGTTTTGCCTTAGTCTGTCGACACGCTTTCAAAAGTTTCAAGACCAAAACTTCTGTGTCGACACCTCTCTTCTCTCCAGTCCAATTCATCAAACCCTAATGGCGCCAAAGCTTGAGGAGAACGTCAACGAGGGCTACGAACTAGTGCAGAATGCTTTTGAGGATGCCGATCAAGAAATCAAGAACGTGATAACCCTAGTAGCAGATTCAGGGTTAGAATATCTTGTTTTAGAACCTACTAAAATATGGAAGAAAGAGGTACTAGAATTCCTCAATGGAGCTGAAGTAGACGAATCTGGATACAAGATCAAATCCAGAGTTCATGGAGCAAAGGTTAAGGTTTCACCTAAAAGTCTGAGGAAGGTACTTCAGTTGCCCAGAACTAAAGAGGAAGATGAGGTTACTGCTTCAAAGACCAGGGAAGCTCTAACCTGGTGTGGACTGGATACTAAGATGAAGCTTGGATCAGTGTTTCTTAGAAAGGGCATGAACAATCAAGGGAAATTCCTTTCAGAGATTGTTGGCAAAGTAATACTCAGTAAGCCAGGAGGGCATGACAGAGTGTCTGCCCATTTGTTTAGTATTATGACAAGGATAATCTTCACTCTAAACACTGACTGGTCTAATATAGTGTTTGAGAAAATCAAGGAAAGCCTAAAGAAGCCCAACCTGGGCAGAATTTTAAGTCTATACCTAGCTGGTACCATACCAGAGGTTATGCAACAAGCTGCTGGAAGCAAAATCAACCACATGAGAAAAATGGATATGAGAACTTTCTCCAGATGGGACAGGGTGTTGTCTAAGGAGATGCCAACCCCTGAGAAGATCATTCCTGATAAAGAAATTCCATCAAAGAAGAAGAGGAAAACTGCTCCAGTGGCTCAAGTGTCCACTAGCAGCTCAGACAGTGAAGAACAAGTTGTCTTCACACCAGATGAGAATGAGGAAGAGCCTGCTGTGAAGTCTCCAGCTCCTCAAGAGGTTGCTGAAATCCAGGGGGAGCTTCCAGTTGTAGATGAACCCACTATACTGGAAAGTGAACAAGCAACCAACACAATACTAGAGGTAATCACTGAACTAAATACTTTGGTTTTTCCTATAGAAGATACTGATTTGTCTGATATTCATCAGCAAACTCAGCTGGATAACCAAGTCCCAGATGCTGTCATAGAAGACACATCTGGTATTGTTCAAGATGTTACTGATCCAGTGGTTGAAGAGCCAAGAATTTCTCCAGCTCAGTCTCCAAAAGAATATACCATGGAAGATCTTTTCTTAAATCTAGATCAAGAAGATATTGATAAGGACACTGCTGCTGAAGGAGAGAATGCTCCAGTTGAGGGGGAGCACATGCAAATTCTGGAAGAGCCTATAAGGCAAGAACCTGAGACAACACCAGATGTGCAAACTGAAAGGCCCCCAAGCCCTAAGGAGAGGGTTGCAATTGCTAGCACCTCAGAATCTGAAGATGAGGAGGCTACCAAGGCAAAGCAAATGAAATTCCAAGTGTTCAGAAGAAGAAGCCAAAGTTATAAGAAGGCTTTGCAAACTGTAGCTCCACAACCTATAGTTTAGCCAGCCCCATCAATAGACTATAGTGATCTGATGGTTGCCATGCAGCTCAAGTTGGATGAGCATAGAAAAGCACTAGAGACTTATGTGGATGTAGGGCATAAATCATTACAATTTGATCTAGCCCAGGACATAAAATCAATAAGATTTGAAATGAATCTTAACAAGAAGGAGATGATAGACTGCTTCCACAAAGGGGGGAATGCAGTAGTGTACTTAGCTACACACCAAGAAAAGATTAAGGCTCAAGTTGATGACATAGCCCTGAAGCAAGGATATGCACTTGAAAATCAACTTAGAATGAATGACAATTTGACAGAATCTCATCATGCACTTGTCACAGAAATAAAGAACATAGCTGCTGGACCTTCTACCTCTACTGTTACTGTTAAAGCTGAATTTGACAAAGTATTTCAAGAAGAAATCACTGCTGTTAAGACTGCCATTCAAGACTCCCAGAAGGCCATATCTGAACAACTTAATAAGCTCAAACCTTTCTTTAAAGATGTAGTCAGATACTTGGATAATCAAATCAGATTCCAGAAGGATGATGTAAGGGATCACATGGCTAGAGAAGTCATAAAGGGGGAGAGTGTTTTAGTCAAAGCTAGCTCTGATCATGCCAAATGGATATCTAATTCCATCAGAGCTACACTGGGCTATCCTCCTCTTTGTGATGATGACAATGTTGCAGAATCTGGAATTAACCCTGCCTATCTTGGAGGTGAGCAACCAGAAGTAGCTCAAGTGATCTATCCTCCACCAGATTTTGAAATGGTGCAAGCTGATATTCATCACATGTATAGCCCAACTGAAGGGAAGTCTAATGTTATTCTTGAGAAAGTTATTCAGCCTATATCTGAAGCTATATAAGCAGCTCTTCAGAAAGAAGAAGAAGCTCTATAGAAAGAAGAAGAGACTAGATTGTCTAAGAAGAGGTTTAGGGAACAAGCTGAACAAAGGCCAGACTTTGAACAGTGGAGCCCTACCTCAAGAAATATCATTTTGACTGCCTGGAAAGCTGCCAAAGATAATGTGCATGACAGGAACAAATGGTTTTCTGAGGCTGAATGGAGGAAACATGAATCAAGGCAGGAGGCCATAGTTCAATATAGAAGGAAGGACAAGATGAGAAAGCTACCTCCTACTGCTCAGGAGCCTAGCAAGTACTTTCCAAAGCCATACCATTATTTTGAAAGGCAGAAGATTAAAGCAGAAGAGCTTAAGAAGAAAGATCGGAAAGGCAAGAAGCCTGCTGATGCTGAAGTTGATGATGCTCCTGTTCAAGCTAAAGTTCAAGTTGGAAAAGGAATTGTAATTAAGGAGCCAGAACAGAAATAGAATTAGAATTTTCTTGAAGTTTACTTTGTAATCTTTTTGATGTAAAACATTTTGTGAACTTCTGAAAAAGAATATGACAGATATTAGAACAATGTGTTATATGTTAAATCTATTTCATATTTGTTCTGTGATGATGTATATGTCTATTTCATATTTGTTCTGTGTTGATGTCAATGAATACATGTGTGATTGATACATGTTTATGTTTACCCTGCTGTATATAATCCTACTTTACATCATTTTGTAATTTTATTTATGAATGGTGTATATCATTGACTAAGGGTTATGACTTCTCCAAATAGGGGGAGATTGTTGGGTACATTGGTTTAAATGTACCTGATTTGAAGAAGCCTCACCCAACTCAATGATATACATCAAAATGTATTTGATGTGTTGTTGAGTTTACTTGTGCAGGTTAAGTATTTGCAGGACTGAAGAAAAAGTTTCTAAGTCCATGTGTCGACACCCAGAGGGAACGTGTCGACACTTAAGAAGAATTGTGTCGACACCTAGGCAAGCAGTGTCGACACTTGGAGTCATTGTGTCGACACCAGGGATGCTGAGTCGACACCAGACAGAAAGTGTCGACACAAGGAGCTGTGTCGACACTCAATGCAGAAAAGCCAGTAAAGCTGTGTCGACACTTACCAGTTGTGTCGACACCCAGTGAAGCTGTATCTACATCAGAAAGTGTCGACACTTGGAGGCTGTGTCGACACTCAGCAAAAGTTTACAGAGACTAAGTACAAGTGTCGACACCCAGAACAATGTGTCAACACTCAACAGAAGAGTCAACACTGGAAGTAAGTGTCGACACCAAGAACAATGTGTCGACACTTAGCTGAAGACTCAACACTTGAAGAAAGTGTCGACACAAGGAGCTGTGTCGACACTTAGCAAAGAACAACAAAGTTCAACATAATATTCTAAGGACAAGTGTCGACACTAAGGGAATGTGTCGACACTCAGCCAGAGTCTCAACAGAAGAAGAATGTGTCGACACACAAAGCAATGTGTCGACACTCAGCAAGTATCAACACTAAAGACATGTGTCGACACCAAGAAGCAGTGTCGACACTTGACAGATTCAACACATGAAGTTGTGTCGACACAAAGATGTTGTGTCGACACTTAAAAGAATTCAGTAAAATACTGAAGTACAAGTACTTGTGTCGACACTCAATTTCAATGTCGACACATGAAGAAGAAGTAGTGTCGAGATACAAAATCTACAACACAAGGAGTTGTGTCGACACCTTGTAGACTAGTGTCGACACTTAGACAACATGTGTCGACACTTGGTCTATAAGTGTCGACACTTAAAGACAGAAAGACTCGACACTTAAAGACAGTTACAGAATTTTCAAGAACTGACTGGATGACTTGACAGCTGTTATTCCAGCCGGTCTACAGCACCTGTCAGAGTTGTCAAAATTCAGTTATGGACCGGACCAACCGGTTATCATGAAGAAGGCCTATAAATAGGCTTATACTGTCTACAAAAGAAGTTAATAACAAGAGAAGTTGTTAAAAATCATTGATCAAGTATTCAACAAAGAAGATCTAGCTATTCCTTGAAGAATCAAGTGCAGATCTAAGAAGTTGGAGAGAGAGAGCTTCATCCAAGAAATCAGCTGTTGGAACCCAGTTGAGAAGAAGGATTCAGATTAGTCTGAATCTTAAGAAGCAGAGATCAAGGATCAACTGTAGAAGGAGTCAATCTTATTGAGTTCTACTTTCAAGAAGCTTTGAAGAAAGCTAAGTCAGATTGAGTCCAGCTGAGTTCTTCCAAGAACTCATCAAGAATCTCACAACTTATCTCTCTTTCATCTAAGTTGTTGAGTTTATACTTTTTGTATTCATTATAACTTGTAGGATCCTTAGGGATCTGAGATTGTAAGCCTGCAATTATAAAGGCTGAGGGTAGGAGAGTTAAATCTCTGAGTGTAGGCCTTGGTGGCTGAGTGTAGGTCTTGGTGGCTGAGTGTAGGCCTTGGTGACTGAGTGTAGGCCTTGGTGGCTGAGTGTAGGCCTTGGTGGCTGAGTGTAGGCCTTTATGGATGAGTGTAGGCTTTGTGGAAAAGCTGAGTTGTAGGGCCTTGGGCCTGAGGTGTAAGAACCAGTTTGGGTTCTGAGATAGTGAAGGAGTTTGGCCGAATCTAGTACACTGATAGATAGGCGAAGGGGGAAAGTGGATGTACCCAAAGCTTGGGGAACCACTATAAAACTCTGTGTCTACTGTGTTTGCTGAGTTGCTGTGATTGCTGAATGTGTGCTGTGTTAAATTAGATATAATTCTGTGCTATTATCTGTTTGCTGCCTAAAAGTTAAAAAGATTCAAGTCACCTATTCACCCCCCCCCCCTCTAGGTGCTTAGGGATAATATCTTTCAGTCTAGACATTATGTGTGAGAACATAGTTTCTCCTATTTATCTTGTAGCTGATGAGAAAGTCTCACATTGTGTTAAATGGCACAAGAGACTAGCTCATCTCAACTATAAGACAATTGGCCAACTCTTTAGCAAAGAGTTAGTGAGAAATGGTCCTCAGGTTAAGTGTATAAAGGGTGGGATATGTTCAGCTTGTCAAAAGGGCAAGCAGACCAAATCCACCTTTAATAGCATTGAGAACAAAGATGCTGTGAGGTGCCTATACCTCTTGCATATGGATCTTTTTGGTCCTATGTCAGTTCACAGCCTAGGTAGGAAGGTCTACACATTTGTGGTTGTAGATGATTATTCAAGGTTTTCCTGGGTATTCTTCCTAAGGCAAAAATCTGAAACTCCTAGTATCTTTTATAATTTTGTCAAACAAATTGAGAATGAGTTAGACAGTACAGTGGTCAAAATAAGAAGTGACCATGGTACTGAATTCCAGTCTGATAGTATGACAAAGCTATGTGAAGAGTTTGAGATATTTCAGGAATTTTCCTCACCAAGGACACCTCAGCAAAATGACATTGCTGGAAGGAAAAATAGAACCTTGATAGAGGCTGGTAGAACCCTATTGAGTGACACATCTCTCCCAGAATATTTCTGGGCTGAGGCAGTTAATACTGCATGTCATGTGATCAATAGGGCTACTATCACCAAGAGCCACAATAAGACCCCCTATGAGATTGTGAAGGGCAGAAAACCAAATCTATCCTATTTCAGGATCTTTGGTTGTAAATGCTATATACTTAACAATGGTAAGTCTTATTTAACCAAGTTTGCTGCCAAATCCCAAGAGGGGATCTTTGTTGGGTACAGCAACAACAGTAAGGGTTATAGGGTCTACAACTTGACTACTCAAGTTGTAGAAGAGTCAGTACATGTAGTGTTTGATGAAGCAAGACTCATTAACAATGAATTGTCTAGAAGTGTTTGCAGCTCCACAGGTATGACTGAGAAGATGGACAAGCTTACTATTGAAGAAGGTCCTACTGCAAGTCAGCAAGTGGATGATAGTGGCTGCTGTCCAGGGGGAGTACAAGATACTCCTGTTGCTGAAGAAGACCAAGAGGAGCAACTGAATGAAGAAGCTGAAGGTGTACAACCAGTAGACAGGCTGCCTCCAGCAAATAGGCATTTAAAAGATCATCCAGCCAATCAAATCATTGGAGATCTCAGACAAGAGGTACAAACAAGGAGCAGGAATCTAAGTTCAGTTCTCTACTCTAGCTTTCTATCTCAAGTAGAGCTAAAGAGATTTGAAGAATCAATCCTAGACCCTCATTGGATTGAGGCAATGCAAGAGGAGCTGAACCAGTTCAAAAGATGCAAAGTCTGGGAGCTTGTTCCTAAACCAAAGGGCCACAACATAATTGGAACTAAGTGAATCTTTAGGAGAAGTTGGATGAGAATGGAGTTATTATAAAGAATAAAGCTAGACTAGTTGCTAAAGGATATAGGCAGGAAGAAGGTATTGATTTTAATCAAACCTTTGCTCCAGTAGCAAGACTGGAAGCAATAAAGATGTTCCTTGCCTATGCAACATTCCAAGGGTTCAAGGTATACCAAATGGATGTTAAGTCAGCTTTTTTGAATGGAAATCTGAAGGAAGAAGTCTATGTAGAACAACCATCAGGTTTTGTTGATTCTACTTAACCTAATTATGTTTATAGACTTAGGAAAGCTTTGTATGGGTTAAAACAAGCCCATAGGGCTTGGTATGAAACCCTGTCTAGTTTCCTCATTGAGAATAAATTCACAAGGGGGAAAATAGACAAGACTCTATTCCTTAGGGAATCCAGAGGCAAGATTATCTTAGTCCAAATATATGTAGATGACATAATATTTGGGTCTATAGAAAGTAGTCTTTGCAGAAATTTTGCAAAACTAATGCAAGGACAATTTGAAATGAGCAGTATGGGGGAACTTAAGTTCTTCTTGGGTCTCCAAGTTAGACAGACTGAGGATGATTTATCCATATGCCAGTCTAAGTTCACCCTAGAATTGATAAGGAAGTATGGTATGGAAACATCCACTACCATGAAAACTCATATGGGGTCAACAATGTCTCTAAGCAAAGATGATGCAGTGAAACCTGTAGATGAAACTTTGTATAGAGGGATAGTTGGATCCCTCCTATATTTGACTGCAAGTAGACCAGATATCATGTATGTTATATGTGTCTGTGCTAGGTACCAAGCTTGCCCTAAAGAATCTCATTTGACAGCAGTCAAAAGAATTTTGAGATATCTTAAGGGCACTCCTTATCTAGGCCTTTGGTGCCCTAGGAATGGAGACTTTGTACTGACAGGTTATTCAGATGCAGATTTTGCAGGCTGTAAGGAAGATAGGAAGAGTACAACTGGAACCTGTCAATTCCTAGGTGGAAGGCTGATATCATGGAGTAGCAAGAAACAAACAAGTGTGGCTATCTCCACAGTAGAATCAGAGTATGTTGCTGCAGGAAGTTGTTGTGCCCAACTTCTATGGATACAACACCAACTAGAAGATTATGGTATTCAAGTAAGTAGAACACCATTATTTTGTGATTCTACAAGTGCTATTTCTATTGCAAATAATCCTGTCTCCCATAGTAGGACTAAGCACATAGAAATAAAGTACCATTTTCTAAGAGAACATGTGGAAAAAGAAGATATTTCCCTAGAGTATATTAATACAGATAATCAGCTAGCTGACATGTATACTAAGCCCTTAGATGAAACCAAATTCAATAAATTTAAAATTGAATTAGGGATGATAAACTTAGAATAGTTTACAAAATTGACTAAGTAAAAAGGTGTCGACACACAGAGTTGTCTGTGTCGACACATAGAAGTGGTGTCGACATTTCAGAGAAATGGTGTCGACACATCTAGGAAGTCTGTGTCGATACTTCAGAGAATTGGTGTCAACACATGCAGTGTAGGTGTCGACACATCCAAGGTGGTGTCGACACTTAAGCTTTACACAAAATTAGTCTGGTAGAGTCTCGACTAAGTGTTGAGTTAAGTGGTGTCGACACATATACAAGTGTCGACACATATATTCTGTCGACTATACTTGTGTCGACACATAGTTGTCGAGACATTATAAGTAAGTGTCGACACTTTTCAACAGTGTCGACACAATTTAAGTATTTTGACGCGCCTTTTCCAAAGATTAACCACATGAGAAGAATGGATTTGAGAATCTTCTCTATGTGGGATAGAGTCTTGACAAAAGAAATGCCAACTCCAGTAAAGGACACCCCTCAGAAAAAGAAGAAGAAGACAACCACTATGGCTCAAGAATCCTCCAGCAGCTCTGAAGAGCAAGTAGTCTTTACTACTGATGATGAAGAAACTGGACATGCTGGTCAGTCTCCAGCAAGACAAGAAGATGCTCAGAGGCAGGGGGAGTTACCCTCAGCTAGCCCAATTCACCTGGATCCAACCCAGGAGGAGCCTCTACTTGTGGAAGAGTCAACTCCACTAGAGAGTGAAAGGGCTACTCAAACCATACTAGAGGTAATCACTGAAATTAGTCAATTAGATTTCACTATTGAGGAAGAAGTTTTGACTGATTCATTACCTGATATTCCTCAGCAAACTCAGATACACCCTCAACCACTAGATGTTGTCATGGAGGACACATCTGTTGTTGATACAGTGGTTGATGAGATAAGAGATTCACCAGCCCTTCCTCAACAGGAATTTACATTAGAAGAGTTATTCCCTGATCTTCTACAAACTGATTTTGAGAAAGAAAAAGCTGTTGCTGAGGGGGAGGAGATCAATATTGAGGGGGAGCATATGGAGAATGTAGAGGTAACTGCTACACAAGAGACAGAGAAGCCAAAGGATGCTGAAGAACCACAAAGGACTGAGAAGGAGTTACCTCCTAGTCCTAAGGAAAGAGTAGACATAGACAACACATCTGCTTTAGAGGATGAAGAGGCTGTTAGGGCCAAGAAGAGGAAGTTCCAGGTCTTCAAGAGAAGGAGCCAGAACTATAAGAAAGCCCTACAGACAATTGCTCCACAGCCTGCACCATCTACTGATTATAGTTCATTGATGGTGGCTTTACAGATTAAGCTAGATGAGCAGAGGCAAGCTCTAGAAAAATATGTGGATGAAGGAAATAAATCTCTGCAGTTTGATCTTGCTCAAGACATCAAGTCAATCAGATTTGAAGTAAATCTTAACAAGAAGGAAATGACTGACTGCTTCTATAAGGGAGGAAATGCAGTAGTCTATCTGGCTACACATCAAAAGAAAATAAAGACAAAACTTGATGAGCTAGAAGTGAAGAAAAGCTATGTACTGGAAAACCAGATAAGGATGAATGATAATCTCACTGCTTCACATAATGCCATAGTTACTGAAATGAAGAATCTATCTACTGTCCAGACTGCACAAAGTGCCACTGCCAAAGATGAATTTGACAAGCAATTACAAGAGATCCTAACTGCTGTTAAAACTGCCATTGAAGACTCTCAGAAGGCAATTACTGATAAGCTCCAAAGGTTAAAACCTTTCTATAAAGATGGAGATAACTATCTGAATGCCCAGATAAGATTTCAGAAAGATGATCTGAGGGATCATATAGAGAGAGAAGTCATAAAGGCGAAGAGGGTATTAGTCAAGGCAGGCTCTGATCATGACAAATGGATTTCCAATTCCATCAGAGCCACCCTTGGATATCCACCCTTATGTGATGATGACAATGTTGCAGAGTCTGGAATCAATCCTGCATACCTTGGAGGAGAGCAGGCTGAAGTAGCTCAAGTGATATAACCTCCACCAGACTTTGACATGATACATCAAGAGATACAGTCAATGTATAGTCCTCCTGAGGGAAATCAGAATGTCATCATAGAGAAAGTTGTTCAGCCTGTGCCAGAGGCAATACTCAAAGAGCAAGAGGCCTTATTAAAGGAACAACAGGCTCAATTGTCTAAGAAAAGATTCAGAGAGCAAGCTGAATTAAGGCCTGATTTTGAACACTGGAGCCCCACTTCCAGGAATATCATCTTGACTGCATGAAAGGCTGCTAAGGACAATGTCCTGGATAGAGGCAAGTGGTATTCTGACCTGGAGTGGAGGAAGCATGAGAATAGGCAAGAGACCATTGTACAATATAGAAGAAAGGCTAAACTGGGAAAGCTACCTCCTAATGCATAGGAGCCTAACAAGTATTTTCCCAAGCCTTATCACTACTTTGAAAGGCAGAAGATAAAGGCTGAAGAGCAGAAAAAGAAAGATCTCAAAGGGAAGAAGCCTGCTGCTACTGATGATAATGAAGCTCTAGTTCAAGCAAAGATTCAATCTGGAAAGGGGATTGTAATCAAGGAACCAGAGCAGCAATAAGATAGCATTTTTCTTTAGTTTACAAATTGTAGTCATTTGTATTAAAATTCTATGTAAACTTTTGACTAATGAAGATGTTGGAATTTGTAAGAACAATATTATATGTTCATCTATTACATTAAGTGTTCTGAGATAATTGTATATACATGTTCTGTTCATGCATGTTTAAGTATTTTCCCTGTCAAATATTACTGTTTTACATCATACTGAGAATTTGTTATGTATGGTGTATATCATTGACTAAGGGTTATGACTTCTCCAAATAGGGGGAGATTGTTGGGTACATTGGAATATATGTACCTGATTTGAAGAAGCCTCACCCTACTCAATGATATACATCAATGTGTATTTGATGTGTTTTGAGTTTCTTTGTGCAGGTTAAGTAACTGCAGGTTTGCAGAAAAGTTTCTAAGTCCATGTGTCGACACCTAGAAGAAAAGTGTCGACACTTAAGAAGACTTGTGTCGACACCTAGAGAAGCTGTGTCGACACTTGGAGTAATTGTGTCGACACCAGGAATGCAGAGTCGACACCAGAAGGAAAGTGTCGACACATACAGGCAGTGTCGACACACAATGAAGAAATGTCTAAAGAATCAGTGTCGACACTTAGAAGCAGTGTCGAAACCCAGAGGAATTTTGTCGACATCAAAAGTGTCGACACTAGGAGGCTGTGTCGATGTACAACCCCGTATTCGCGAATAGTGGGCCCCAGATGAGGTGTGCTTAGTTTTTAAGCTTTTTGAGTATTTTGAACTCTCGGTGGCCAATTTTGGCTCTAGCTTGGAAACATACTAGTAGGGGGAGGAGAAATCGGCCTCCCCCCAGCGGCCCCGTAGTTGGAGTGTGAAAGCGGCAGGTTGGTAGGCTGAGCAGCACCCGCCCGAGCCATTTTGGTGTGGGGGGAGGGATCAGCAGGCCCTCCCCCTCCCCATTTTTTTCCCTCGGGCCGGCGGGACCGGCCCCGAGCCCGGCGGGTAGGCCGGGCGAGACCGGCCCCAGGCTGGGTCTCGCCCAGCCCCACGGGCAGCCGGGCGAGACCGGCCCCAGGTCGGGTCTCGCCCAGCCCGGCGTGTAGGCCGGGCGAGACCGGCCCCAGGCCGGGTCTCGCCCCGCCCCGCGGGCAGCCAGGCGAGACCGGCCCCAGGCCGGGTCTCGCCCAGCCCGGCGGGTAGGCCGGGCGAGACCGGCCCCAGGCCGGGTCTCGCCCAGCCCGGCGGGTAGGCCGGGCGAGACCGGCCCCAGGCCGGGTCTCGCCCAGCCCCGCGGGCAGCCGGGCGAGACCGGCCCCAGGCCGGGTCTCGCCCAGCCCGGCGGGTAGGCCGGGCGAGACCGGCCCCCAGGCCGGGTCTCGCCCCGTCCCGCAGGGTGGGTCCCCTTTTAGCTTTGGGTGACGCGTTTTTCCTTCTCTACCCCCCGGCGTGGCGGTTTCCTATTGGCCCGAGGCCTTTTGGCCGTGTTGGTATTTTGGTCATTTGTGGCCCATGGGATTTGGAAAACTATAAATAGACCCCCTTGGGTGCCTTGGAGAGGATCCTTTTCTTAGCTTCCTCCTCCCTTAGCTTCTTCTTGGTAGAGTGGAGAGAGCTCTCCAAGGCGCCTATCCTAGCCCTTTTTGAGGGAGGGGAAGAGCTCAGGTAGCCTTCCGGGTGTGAGGTGGGACCTCAACGCTAGAGCCGAGGGTCTGTTCATAGTCTCCTAAGTCTCCGGTCCGTGACGTTCTCTCGAGTGTAGTAGGTGTGAGGTCACCCCTTTCAGGGACCCCGAACTCCACAGAGGTCAATTTTGGCTTCAACAGTCGACACTCAGCAAAACATCAACAAAGTTCAAGTACATGTGTCGACACTAGGAGGCTGTGTCGACACTCAACAAACTTCAACAGAGTTTAAGTACAAGTGTCGACACAATGAAGAATGTGTCGACAATCAGCAAAAGTCTCAACACATGAAGAATGTGTCGACACAGAGGAGTTGTGTCGACACTCAGCAAAGTCTCAACATAAGAAGATGTGTCGACGCAAAGAAGATGTGTCGACACAAAGGAGATGTGTCGACACTCAGCAAAAGTTTCAACACAGAAGGCATGTGTCGACACAAAGAAGATGTGTCGACACTTAACAAGTTTCAACACAACAAGATGTGTCGACACAAAGGAGTTGTGTCGACACTTTGCAGAAATCAACTAAGTATTGAAGAAGAAGGACTTGTGTCGACACACAGGATCAGTGTCGACACATTCTGAAGAAGCAGTGTCGAGAAGCTATTTCTACAACACAAGGAGTTGTGTCGACACCATGAAGGCTAGTGTCGACACTTAGTCTACTTGTGTCGACACTTGGTCTATTTGTGTCGACACATAAAGACTATCTGTCTCGACACTTTCAGACAGTGACAGAGTTTTCAAGAAGTGACTGGATGACTTGACAGCTGTCATTTCAACCGGTCAACTGCTACTGTCAGAGTTGTCAGAAGTTTGTTAGAAACCGAATCAGCCGGTCACCATGAAGAAATCTTATATAAAGGCTTATTCCTTCAACAGAAAAGAGAATCGACAGATTGATATAGCAATCAATAAAGTGAGAAACAACAAACAAGAAGAAGACCTTCAAGTCAAGATCTAAGAAGTTGGAGAGAGAAAGCTCCTTCTAAGAAGACAGCTATTGAACTAGTCTGATAAAGAAAGTTTCAGATTGAGATCTGATTCTCAAGTCAGCAGTTGATTGAAGATCATCTGCATAGAGATACAACCCTACTGTGTTCTAATTCAAGAAGCTTTGAAGAAAGCCAAGGGAGGTTGATCTCAGCAAAGTTCTTTCAAGAACTCATCAAGAAGTCAGTCAACTCAACTTTCTCAATCAGATTTGTGGTTATTAATCCTTGTATTTTTTATTTTCTGTAGGATCCTAAGGGATCTGAGTTGTAAGCCTATATTTATAAAGGCTGAGTGGTAGGGCTTGTGTGCCTGAGTGTAGGAGATACCTTTCTCTGAGTGTATGCCTTGTTGAAGGCTGAGTGTAGGCCTTGTTGAAGGCTGAGTGTAGGTCTTGGTGAAGACTGAGTGGTAGGGCTTTGTGCCTGAGTGGTAGGAGTGGGATCACTCTGAGTTGTAGGAACCTATTTGGGGTTCTGAGCTGTAAGATCTGTGGATCTGAGAAGTAGTGGAGAAGTTGGGCCGAATCTAGTACACTACAAGATAGGCGGAGGGGGAAAGTGGATGTACCCAGACCTTGGGGAACCAATATAAATCATGTGTGCTCTCTGTGATTGTATGCTTGTGTGATTGCTGTGTTATTTGTGCTGTGAATTGCAATTACTGTACTGTATTTCTGCCATAAAAGTTTAAAAAGATTAAGTGCACCTATTCACCCCTCCTCTAGGTGTTTAGGCACTGTTTCTTTCAATATAGCTCGAGATTGTCGGGTGCCACCAAAGAGTGAAAAGAAGGCGGGAGCGTCGTATGCGGAAAAAGGAAAGGCAGTGGTGGATTCCTCTGCCTCGCAGGCGCAGCCCCGGGTCTACAATATTGGTCTGCAGGAGGCCATCAAGCAGAGTGACGTTGTCACAGGTATGAGTTTAGCTTTGCTTATGCTATTGCTTGTATGCTTTTCTTCAGACATATGTGTTTGTGGTTTATGTGTGTGACATGATTGTCACAGGCTTTGTGATGATTCGGGACACGTTGGCATGAGCACTGTTTGATACGGGTGCGTCGCATTCTTTTCTGTCTAGCGAGTTTATAGCGCAGCTTGGGATACCTAGTCGTGCAAAGACAGATAGCGTCAGAGTGGTGTTGCCGAATGGCTGTTGGATGCTTGCGAATCAAGCTTGCGATGTGGATGTTCAAATAGGAAGTCGAGATTTCAGTTTGACTGCTTCTGTATTGCCTATATCAGAATTTGACGTGATTTTTGGGATGGATTGGCTTGCGGAGCAGCATGCCTTGATTGATTGCCAGTCCAAAGAAATTGCGTTGGGCTAGAATACCGAACAGGAGACAAAGTTCGCGGGTATGCGCGGAGTGGGCGGGACGTTGATGTCTGCACTCCAGGTAGTCAAGGCTGTTCAGAAGGGTGTGGAGTGTTACTTTGCACTGATTCAGGCTGTAAAGCCTAAGGCCAGTATGTGCGAGGTTCCGATTGTGGCGGAATTTACATATGTGTTTCCCACGGATCTCCCTGGGCTACCACCCCAGCGGGAGATTGACTTCACGATCGAGTTGGTGTTAGGTGCGAAACCTGTAGCCCCCTCGCCATATCGCGTCGCGCCAAAAGAGATGGCTGAGTTGAAGGTCCAATTACAAGAATTGCTGGAGCAAGGTTATATATGCCCAAGCATGTCACCTTGGAGCGCGCCTGTGCTTTTTGTAAAGAAGAAAGATGGTGGGTTGCGGTAATGTATTGACTACCGTGAACTGAATAAGCTGACCGAGAAAAATAAATATCTGATACCCTAGATTGATGAGTTATTCGATCAGCGGTGGGCTCGACCGTCTATTCGAAGTTGGACCTAAAGTCTGGTTATTACCAGTTGAGAATTCGGGAAGGTGACATTCCCAAAATCGCATTTGGAACGCGTTATGGGCACTATGAGTTCACAGTCATGCCATTTGGACTGTGTAATGCGCCCTCAGTGTTTATGGATTTGATGTACCACACGTTCTGAGAGTAACTGGATCTGTTTGTGATCGTGTTTATTGATGATATCCTGGTGTACTCGAAGTCGAAAGCTGAGCATAAGACTCACTTGCAGTTGGTGTTGAATACATTGAGGTAAAATCAGCTCTATGCCAAGTTCTCGAAGTGCGAGTTTTGGCTATCGTCGGTGGCTTTTCTGGGCCATGTGGTGAGTGGAGCGGGCATTACAGTGGATCCAGCGAAGATAAGGGTCATACAAGAGTGGCCAATATTGTCTTCCGTGGATGAGGTTAGGAGTTTCCTTGGACTTGCGGGCTACTATAGAAGATTTGTGGAAAACTTCTCGCGGATTACTTTGCCGCTAACCACGTTGACGCGAAAAGATCAGAAGTTTGTTTGGACGCTAGAGTGCGCACGAGCTTTTGAAGAGCTGAAGGTTCGGTTGACCACGGCGCCGGTGTTGTCTTCACCAAGTGGGACCGATGGATTTGTGATTTATAGTGATGCCTCAGGGAGTGGCTTAGGCTGCGTTCTTCTGCAACATGGAAAGGTAATTGCTTATGGCTCAAGCCAGCTGAAGGTGCACAAACGAAATTATCTCGTCCATGACTTGGAACTAGCGGCGGTGATTTTTGCACTAAAGTTGTGGCGGCACTACCTTTATGGAGTGAAAGTGGAGATCTATACAGATCATAAGAGCCTAAAGTACCTATTGGAGCAGAAAGACTTGAACATGCGACGACGAAGGTGGTTGAAGTTCCTTGGGGACTACACTTTTGAAATTCACTATACTCCCGGGAAGGGGAATGTTGTCGTGGATGCCTTGAGTCGGAGGGTTCCGGCTAGAGCGAATTGGTTACAAAGGCATAATGAACGTCTTATTCATGAACTGGAAGCGTTAGAGATATCTTGTGTTGACAAAAATGCCACTGCCAATGCATGTTTGAACTAGACGGAGGTGCAATGTGACCTTGCGGACCGAGTTCGACGGGCAACGGAGTTGGATGAAGACCTCTTACGCTATGATAACGAAGAGCCAGAAGGCAAATTCTCCTGGAATGACGGTCTTTTGCGAAAAGAGGGTCGTTTGTGCGTCCCAAATGTGGGTAAATTGAGGGAAGAACTGATGTATGAAGCGCATTATACAAAGTATTTCATTCACCCCGGGAGCACAAAGATGTTCAATGATATGAAAAAGTTATTCTGGTGGCCAGGGCTAAAGAGAGATGTTGCCCTCTATGTGGCCAAATGCCAAACGTGTACGATGGTGAAGGCGGAATGCCAAAAGCCGGGCGGTTATTTGAAGTTGCTGCCGATCCTAGAGTGGAAATTTGATGATATTTTCATGGATTTTGTGCATGGGTTGCCGAGATCGCAGCGAAGAAATGATTCCATTTGGGTGATTGTTGACCGGCTAACTAAAGTGGCACATTTTCTCCCGAACAGGCAGGATGATTCGTTCGAAAGTTTTCAAAATTGTATGTTGACCAGATTATACGGCTTCACGGTGTTCCTCGGAGCATCGTTAGTGATCGAGATGGGAGATTCACGTCAAATGACTGGAGGCTAGTTCACCGACTGTTGGGCACGAAGTTGACCTTCAGTACGACCTTTCATCCCCAAACGGATGGCCAAACTGAACGTACCAACAGAACGATGGAGGACATGCTCTGGATGTGCGCCTTTGACTTCAGAAAGAGATTGGAAGATCATCTCTATATGGTAGAGTTTGCGTATAATAACAGCTACCAGGCGAGCATTGAGATGACACCATATGAAGCGCTATATGGAAGGAAGTGTCGTACTCCCTTGGCTTGGGTAGAAGCGGGCGAAGCTCGCATTTATCAACCAATGAGGTTGAGGAAGCAAATTCAACCATACGGACTATTCGAGAGAAGTACTTATTGCTCAAGATCGACAAGCTAAGTACTACAACGCCAAGCACCGAAACGTGGAATTTACGGTTGGAGATTGGGTCTACTTGAAGATCAAACCCTTCAAAGGTGTCTCCAGGATTCAACGTTTGAAAAAGTTGAGTCCAAGATATTTGGGTCCATTTAAAGTGGTTGAGCGCGTCGGAGAAGCGGCTTATCGGCTAGCTCTGTCGGGAGACTTGGGTGCATTACATGATTTATTTCACATCTCGGTGCTTCGGAAGGCCGTTAAAGATCCAGCCCAAGTGATCGCGGATGATCTTGTTCTGGTGGAGTATAGGCTAACAACGAGAGTTAGACCCATTCAGATCGAGGATCAAGCCGAGAAACAGTTGCGGAACAAGACGGTCGACATGGTTAAAGTCCGGTGGGACAACTGCGGCCGTGAAGAACTTACATGGGAGCGAGAGCAAACCATGCGAGAAGAGTTTCCCGAGCTGTTTCTGTAATCCATGGAGAGAATTGTGTTGTAACATAAAACTTTTAATGTTATAACGTTTTGGTTGCTGATTGTTGGTTGCCTACCTGTGTACTAATTTCGAGGACGAAATTTTTGTAGGAGGGGAGGGTTGTAACAGCCCAAATTTTATCAGCAGGCCAATTTTCGTGTGACACGGCCTGGGACACGGGCGTGTCCCAGGGCGTGTCCTGCGTGCGTCGAGTGTCGAGAGGAACAATCGACGAATGATCGACAAAATTTGGTCAACTCTGGACACGGCCTGTGACACGGGCGTGTCACAGGGCGTGTCAGTGCGCTCGACGAAAGTTTCTCGACGATCGTCGAGTGTCGAGTGTCGAGATGTCGACAAGTGAACACGGCCTGTGACACGGGCGTGTCACAGGGAGTGTCCCTTTGGTTCGACGAACTCAGCTCGACAAAGAGGAGCTGGGGCGTGTCTAAGTGCCGTGTAGTGGCACACGACTTGGGATACAGGCGTGTCACAGGCCGTATGAGTCTCGGGTGTTTTTGGGATTTTTTTCAGCCTGACGAACACGGCCACAGACACGGGCGTGTCTGAAGGCGTGTTGGGTAACATGGCCCATGACACGGGCGTGTCACTGGTTTGGATAAGTCGGTTGAGCACCGCTTGAGGCACACGGCCATGGACACGGGCGTGTCACAGGCCGTGCCAGGCAAAAATCAGGTTTTCTGACAAATTTGTGGCCGTCCATTCCTTCAGCCTGGATCCAAGGGCTGAGAGGCCTCCCTGTTTCCTTAAGGCCGTGAATGAGAAGAGCAATCTCATTTCCTATTTGGTCTTCTCTTTCTTCACTTCTAGAGAGAGAAAGAGAGAGGAAGAAGGAGGAGGAGGAAAGGGGGCTGATCACCGGCGGTGCTGCGGTTTACCGACTAGAGATCTGAGGCCGACGTTGCGGAGGAAAAACTCTTGTGAGTCGTTCAAGCCAACTTCGAGTTCATGGCACCAAAGAGGGCTTCAAGGGTAATGACTCTTCTTCCTAGCCATGTGAAGGCTTCCTTTTGGCATATGTTTGTGATTCCCCCACCAAAAGGTGGCTGATTTTTGGGAGTCTTTGGGTGGATACATGAAATCCCCTTTTGTTGGCATATAAATCCGAAAATGGAGTACGTAATAGATATGCTGTGTGAAGCCCATCTGGACAGGTTGGTCTGGATTGGTGATGTTGCATACGAATCAGAGGAGACTCCGTGATAAATGTGTAGTTTAAGGAGTCAACGGGTTATGCCTGTGAAAGGTAGTAGCAGGAAGTACTGGAGTGGTAGTCCAAGAAAATATCCATGTATGCTTGTGCTATTGGGTCGTACCTATGCATGAGTAACAGGAAGTACTGGTGTGACCAGGAAAGGCCCTTTGTGATGCTTGATGTCGTAGGGTGTCCACCTGTGAAGAGAGTAACAGGAAGTACTGGCATGCCCATGAAAGACCCCTGACATTTGTGATATTGCGGTGTCGTACCTGTGAACGAGGAACAGGAAGTACTGGGGTGCCCAGTGTAAAAAATAGCGAACAAGCAAGAACAAATGGATAGACTTTTGAATAATTGAAATTTTATTATCCAAAAAAGATATCATTTACAAAGGTATGACCTCCCTTATATAGAATGAAGGAGATAAGAGAGAGTATAAACAAACAATGTGAGACTAAACATGTACAGGGCTGAGCGGCTAGAAATAAAAGAGACCGAACATGCCGCGCGGTTAGACAGATGGGTTAACCGCACGGCAACTCCAGCAGGATAAGAACAAGCCGCAATGTGAGTCCGATAGACCGCCCGATCTCCAAGCCCTAGAGGAGACCGCCAGACCGCTCGGTCAACAAACCGCCAGACAAGACCGCAAGGCCGCCCGGTCTAATACTTCAACACTCCCCCTCAAGCTGGAGAATAGATATCAATCATGCCCAGCTTGTCACAAATGTGGAAGAAGGAAGTAGAGACCAGCTTGGTGAAGATATCTGCCAATTCCTTGTCAGAGGTGACAAACGGAGTACAAATCTGTTTCTTCAAAATCTCTTCCCGAATGAAGTGACAGTGAACCTCTATATGCTTTGTTCTCTCATGGAAGACCGGATTTCTGGATATGTATATAGCGGCCTTGTTGTCACAGAACATGGGAAGAGGATAGTCATATACCTCGCCCAGGTCAAGCATGAGAGCCCGCAACCACTTTAACTCAAACGTGGTTGACGTCATACTCCGGTATTCGGCTTCTGCACTGGATCTGGAGAAAACAGACTGTTTCTTGCTCTTCCAACTTACAAGATTTCCTCCAACAAAGGTACAAAAACCTGATGTGGATTTGCGATCGCCTTTGTCATCCGCGTAACTTGAATCTGAGTAGGCCTCAACTCTCAGATGACCATTCTTCTGAAAGATTAGTCCTTTGTCGGGTGCTGCTTTGATGTACTCTAAAATTTTCAGGGCAGACTGAAGATGTCACTCCCTGGGAGCTTGCATAAACTGACTGACCTTGCCTACAACATAGGCGATGTTGGGTCTAGTCACCGTGAGATAGATGAGTTTGCCTACCAAACGTCTGTACCTTGTGACATCAGATAGAAGAGGCGAGTCATCCGTCCACGTTTTGTCTTCTCCAATAGCCATGGGAAACCGAGCCGGTTTGGCACCTGCCAATCCTGCTTCTTGTAGAAGATCAAGGGCATACTTCCGTTGGGAGAGAACCAACGAGTCAAGTTTCCGAGAGATTTCTATCCCCAAAAAGTATTTCGGGGAGCCCATATCCTTCGTGACCAAGTGTTGACGGAGGTGCTTCTTCGTCAAGTCCACCCCATCTCGGTCATCGCCAGTAAGAAGAATATCATCCACATATACTGCCAAAACCACCAGTCCCGAGACCGTTTTGCGAATGAATAAGGAGTGATCGGCCGAACTCCTTGTAAAGCCGATGGTAGTCACAATGCCACTGAATTTGTCGAACCACGCCCGAGGGCTCTACTTTAGGCCATAAATGGCCTTCTTCAAATGGCATACGTGTGTCTCCCCCTGAGCAACATACCCAGGAGGTTGCTCCATGTAGACGTCCTCCTGAAGATCACCATAGAGAAAGGCATTCTTCACATCAAGCTGGGAAATAGCCCAATCCCGGTTAACAGCCACAGAGAGAAGAACCCGGATGGTGCTGAGGCGAGCAACCGGAGAAAAAGTATCAAAGTAATCAATGCTGTAAGTCTGAGTGAAGCCCTTGGCCGCCAGTCGGGCCTTGTAGCGATCCACAGTACCGTCGGGGCGAAATTTCACAATGAAGACCCAGCGACAGCCAACCACATCAGTGCCCACGGGAGGAGGAACAAGGGTCCAGGTACCCCTTTCAGTAAGAGTAGCCATCTCCTCATCCATGGAAGATTTCCAATGAGGGAGAGCAAGAGCCTCCTGGTAGGTGCGAGGAGTAGAAGTAGCGGAGATAGCCAAGGCAATACACCTGCGAGAAGGAGAAAGCCGATCATGGGAAACAACTGCCGCAAGGGGGTGTTGAGTACACGCCCGCACCCCTTTGCGAAGAGCAATGGGAAGATCCAAGTCGACGGGTGCGTCAGCGACCGGAGCGTCCGTGGCGGAGAAGGCTGGCCCGGGACTAGAGAGAGACGACGGCGGAGAGGAGGGTGGAGGGGTGGGTGGGGAGACGGACTGGGAAGGAGACGGTGGAGGAGGAGACGGAGGTGGGAAGACGTCGAGAGGCGTGGAGGGAACGGACAGATCAGAAGGAAGAGAGGAGGTAGGAGAGAAGTAGGAAGCATTCTCGAAAAATGTCACATCCGCGGAGACAAACTGCTTGCGGAGAAGGGGGTCAAAACAACAATAGCCTTTTTGAGTGGTAGAGTACCCCAAAAAGATGCACTTGGTGGAACAGGGGGAAAGCTTGTCGCGGGTAGCAGAGGGAGCGTGAACAAAGGTCGTACAGCCAAAGACACGGAGAGGGAGAGGAAAAGGTTCCTTGTGGGGGTAGAGAATGGAGAAGGGGGTCTGGCCGTGGAGAACTGTAGAGGGAAGGCGATTGATGAGATAGCAGGCGAGTAACACAGCGTAGCCCCAGTAGGAGCGAGGGACGTGCATCTGCGTCATGAGAGTACGAGCAACATCAAGCAGGTGACGGTTTTTACGCTCCGCCACCCCATTCTGCTGGGAGGTGTAAACACAAGTCATTTGATGAAGAAGTCCATGTTGGTGAAAGAAAGAGGAGAACTCATGATTAAGATATTCCTTGGCATTATCAGAACGTAAGACTTTAATAGAAATTGCAAACTGATTTTGAATCATAAAATAAAATGATTGCCAAACAGAAAAGAGTTCAGAGCGATCTTTTAATAGATACACCCAGGTACATCGTGAAAAATCATCTATAAAAGTGACAAAATAGGAACTACTCCGACCAACAGTGAGGGTAGGAGCCGGACCCCATACATCAGAATGAATAAGATCAAACGGGCGAGAGGAGCCATGACCTTGCTTCGGTGGGAAGGAAGAGCGATGATGTTTGCCAAGCTAACACGCATCACAGTTGAGCGGAGAACTGGTGGGGGATAAGTGGGGCAGAAGCTGTCGAAGAATCTGAGGAGGAGGATGTCCAAGGTGAAGATGCCATTGAAGGAGATCTATAGAAGAGGAGTAGGCAGACAGAGCGGAAATATCGTCGAGGAAGTAGAGGCCGCCGCTCTCAGTCCCAGTAGCAATCGTCCGCTGGGTCCTCGGGTCCTGAAAAGAACAAGTAGTGGGAGTGAATAAGATGGAGCACTGAAGTTGCCGGCATAAAGTAGTACCAGATAACAAATTGCACGGGAACTTCGGGACATAGAGAGTGTCCTCCAAGCAAAGCGATGGGGTGAGTTGAACCATGCCCGTCCCATGAACCGGGGACGGTGAACCATCCGCCACACGAACCGGGGGTAAGCGGTCATGTGTCTCAAGACGGGAGAAGCAATGAGGGTTGCCAGTCACATGATTTGTAGCACCGGAGTCAATCAGCCATTTACCTTTGGTAACTACGTGGGCACTACCTGACGTCATGGCCACAGAGGCAGACGGCCGAGAAGAGGCGGAGGCCGAAGGAGCATCACCGGAAGGGCGAAGATGAGGATGTTTCTGCCAGCAGCGGTCAACAGAATGGCCGGTACGACCATAGTGAGAGCAGAGGAACCGGGACGAACCCCGTCCGCCGGAGTGGCCGCGGCCACTAGGTCCCCCCCTCTGAGCTTGGTGAGCAAAGGAGTCCTGGGAGGGTGGGGAGGCCAATAGAGGCCGCTGAAGCAGCGAAGTAACAGCGGCAATGCGAGCCGCGGTGGCATCCAAAGTAGGAGATTCCGCCTCATCCAGGATCTGCTGGCGGATCAGATCATAGGAATCGGGAAGACGGAGAAGATAACAAACAACCAGGAGTTCCTGGAAGTGTTTGTACTGTTCGGCCAAGTCCGCGGAGAAGGGGCGATTCTGGAGAATTTCAGCACCAAGATCCAGAACCTGCTGATAAGCCGCAGCAGGAGACGTAGAAGGGCGGGCGAAGAGGTCCGCATAGAGAGTATAAATGCGGGACGTCTGTCCCCCCTTCGAATAGAGAGCAGCGAGGTGAAGCCAGGCGGCCTTGACCGTCTCATCATGGCGAATGACGGGAAGGCACTCATCAGAAAGTCTGTTGGCCAGCCACGTGCGGACAAGAGCATCGCTCGCATCCCAGTCATCAAACTCAGGAGAGTTACGAGGAGGAGGGTCATCGGTGAGGTGATGATGCTTGCGCTGAGAGCGAAGAAGAAAGGTGAAAGAAACGCTCCAATCAGGATAGTTGGAGCCAACAAGCTTAGAAAGGGTGTCAAGGTTGCCCGAAGGAGGAGGTGGAGAAGGAGCTGCAGGAGTGGTGGAGATAACGGGGGTGGTGAGACCGGAAGTAGTCATAGAACACAGCAAGAAACCGCGCAAGAAGAAGCGAAGCCGCAGTGGATAAAAAGGAAGAAGCCGCGCGAACACAAGCGGCTAGGAAGCAGTCAAAGACACAGAGGGGAAGAGGTCGCGCGGACTGAAAATGCCGAGCGAACAGAAGAGGAGAGGAAGCAAGAAGCAGCGACAACAATAAGTCGCAAGCCGGGCGAACAGAAACAGGCTGCAACGACTAGGAAGCCGGAGTGGCAAGAAGGAACCAGGGGCGCGGCGACAACAAAACAGGTCGCGGCGAAGAATAGTAGCAGGAGAAGAGAACCAAGGAGAAACAAGCCGAGAGAAGGCAAGCCTCGAAGACAGGTCGCGTAAGCAGAAAACAAGCCGCGAGAATCAGAGAGCGCACACAATCAGGAGGAAAAGACCGTGTCCTCTGATAACATGTAAAAAATAGCGAACAAGCAAGAACAAATGGATAGACTTTTGAATAATTGAAATTTTATTATCCAAAAAAGATATCATTTACAAAGCTATGACCTCCCTTATATAGAATGGAGGAGATAGGAGAGAGTATAAACAAACAATGTGGGACTAAACATGTACAGGGCTGAGCGGCTAGAAATAAAAGAGACCGAACAGGCCGCACAGTTAGACAGATGGGTTAACCGCACGACAACTCCAGCAGGATAAGAACAAGCCGCAATGTGAGTCCGATAGACCGCCCGGTCTCCAAGCCCCAGAGGAGACCGCCATACCGCTCGGTCAACAAACCGCCAGACAAGACCACAAGGCCGCCCGGTCTAATACTTCAACACCCAGGAAAGACCCGCTGATATTGTGAGATGAATGGGTATAAGAGAAATACCCAGGCTAAATGTCAAGAACAGGATTGGTGAGACCGACCCACGCCTTTGATTAAGCCGCGAGTACGCCGTACTCGGTGAAGGCAAGGCGATTTGAGCAACGGGGGGTGGAGGATCCGACCTGCGTTATATCCGTCCGACGTGCACCACAAGGTGTGGTCTGTTGGAGCGCATAGCAAGAGTCTTAGGCATGCGCGCCATAACACAATGGGGGGGGGGCTATGGGCCATCTCGGTGTTGTAATACTAGAATTTCGGCTGCACGCCATGGAGTAAATGCTCAAGAGAATTACCGTTGGGATATGACCCTGATACGGTGGTGGGCAAGTGCTTTGCCAGAACACCAAGAATGTGCCCTGAGTGCACGGACCGTTGGGCCGGGTGACGAACGGTTGTGATGACATGTGTGTGTGAAAGCACATTCTATGAGATATATTGTCATGCTTGTGATATGATATGCCTGCAGGGAAGATTACCGCTGCCCCGAGAAAAGGGGTAGGGTCGTTATAATTTGGTCAGCTGAACGCTGACCGTTGCTTCTGTTTGCCACCGTTGGATGGATTGTCCCTGTACAGGTGCTGGAGAGCCAAGCGGGACGCATAAAGGTTGAGGTCCTTGCTGTTGTTGCTGCTGCTACTGCTGCTACTGCTAGCCCTCAAAAGCTATTTGGCAATGCTTGTTATGTTTTCTTTTCTTGTGGCCGGCCTGCGCGCCAATATTTTTAGGCCACTGTTTGAAAGCCATGTAAGGCCATAAGGCCAACTTTTGTACGGTTGTAAGACATTCATATTAAGATATATCCAACGTGGAGTTGTATTATATGTTGGACATTCACTTGTGGAGTTCACAGATTAGTATAGGCTTCCGCTAGAATGACATGTGTTAAGGTGCGTTGCGCTACTCTGGTATCACTCCATAGGTTCATCGTCTGTTTTGTGGTATATACTATGGGGCCCTGGCCGGACCTTCTAGGATATATCATATGAACGGATGGGGTTGTTACACATGCTATGAGTGTAGCGTTCATGCTTCAGCCAAGACGTACTGATGACACATCGGTGTGAGTATGAAATGACACTAGACAACTAACACTAGCTAAAGATGGTTGCTCGACCAATTGTCAAACAACCCATCCCTCTGATATCAACTATCACAACCCGCATTTTCTCAACATGTAAGGTATATCAGAGTAAGAGAAAATATGCACCGTGATGCCACATTGTGCAGGGGATAACTGCAGACGCTCAAGCAAAACTCCAAACTATACAGTTTATATGAAATCCATAAGTTATTAACTAAAAACCAGTTTAAGTTTAGATGGCTGTATCCCTCGGCACAGTGGATCAGCTAGTCCACGAGTAAGAGTATAGTTACACGCTGCGAAAATACTTTGATTATGTTGGATTAACATCCTACACGAGCATAAACATCCCTGAAGGACAACTCGAGGTATGCAAGACTTTAGATTTATTATAAGTATAGAAATAGTTTTTACGTTAGTTAAAAAATAGCATTTTAGTTTTAGAAAGATAACATTTATGAAATACTAGCAGTAATGCTTTTATAAGTTAAAATACCTAACATGCAACCTAACATAAACATTCTCAGAAAGCAAGTAAACACAACCACAAAATAACCAACTAGGCAGCTTCGCAAAGTAATTAGCACTTCAAAAGAAAACCCTCAGTGGACGTCAACAACCGGACACGAACTCATTGGAGAGCATGTATGTCTGTACTAACAAGAAAGCAACAAAACACTACCTCACTACTGTGAGGAAAACCTTTGCAAAACAGCAGTCCACTAGCAAACTGTCAAACCTAGCCGCTCACCCGGCTATTGCCCTAAACCCGAGGTATTAAAAAAAATACCTCAGCAAGAAAATACAAGAGGAAATAAAATTCAATTAATAGACAACAAAAATGTCAAAGGGGTTACCAACCCATGACTAGATGATTATAAGGAATCATCAACATTTAAGCCCGAGGAAAAAGGGAAGGAGAAACTCACAAAGGTAAAACATCCCAAGTTGCACCAATGTTATAAGGATCAAGGCTTAATTAACATAAGCATAAATACGGGCATAAATGAAAAGAAATTGGTCAATTCATCATTAGAGAGCAAAACACCAGCAAATTCCGACACAAACAGTGGGTGGGACCTGCCCAACACACCACGGTGGAAAGTACCTACCCAACACACCAATAGTAAAGCTTTACTAGGCCCAAGAAAAAGTGGTCTCATGCCTTGACACACCCAAAACCGGGGAAAAATCGATACCTAGGATGGAAGGGAACCTGCCCAACACACCCGCAGTCACAAACTTTAAGCAAAAATTACCTGGAGTCAAAATTCATAATCAAACATGGCCACACCAAAACCACCTGAAAACTGGTAAAAACCGACAACCCAAAACAAGGGTTTATTCCAAAGGAAATGAGGAAGAAAACCCAAAAAATTTCCCTAAGACCCATACTAATTGAATCGGACCAGACTTGGCGAGATAAATTAATCCAAAGGGAAAAGCATCGAGTACACTCGACGCCACGTCGAGTGCAGTCAACGCACTCGACGCCGTCCGGCTATACTCAGCGAAAAACCACTCCACTCAACGTCGCGTCAAGTCCACTCAATGATGTGTTGAGTCCACTCAACGCTGTCGACGCTCTTTGACTTAGCTTCAAGATTACTTAATGGCGAGGCGTCACTCAACGCCGCACTGAGTTAATACCACTCACTCAACGCTTTCTTACTTGGTCAGTAAATTAAACGATGGCATTGAGTGACTTTAACACACTCAACGTCGCGTTGAGTGAAGTAAGTTCACTCATCGCTTTTACACTTGGCCACACAGACACTTAGCATGACGCTGAGTGCATTCAACACACTCAACGCCGCGTTGAGTGAAGTAAGCTCACTCAACGCTTTTACACTTGGCCACAAAGACTCTTAGCATGGTGTTGAGTGCATTCAACACATTCAACGCCGCGTTGAGTGAAGTCAGCTCACTCAACGTTTTTGGACTTGGGCTAAAAACTAGATTTCAGTGCTAAGGCTACACTCAACGCCTAACCTGCCCGACGAATTGCTCTGTTTGGCGAACTCCATTCGACGGATTAGCTCCATTCGACAAACTATGTTTGACGATTTGCCTTCTATTCGGCGAACTACGTTCGACGAATTAGCTCCATTCGACAAACTCCGTTCGACAAATTAGCTCCATTCGACGAATTGGTCCCGTTCGACGAACTCCATTCGACGAATTGCCTAGGTATAATACTCCAATTTGACTACTTAACCTTACTCCTACTGATAATTGCCAAAATTTACTTGGACAATTCTCAGCATATTGCTGATGACTCCGACCACTCCTAACCGACAACATTAAGATTTACAGCAACTAATTCGAAGGATTAATCTTTCCCAGAAACATAATTGACGACATCTAATCCCTCGTATACAATGAATTAAACCAGGTTTAACTGACATAAAAAATCAGCGGGTTAGAACCTATTAACAGTCATAAAATCAATGGATTTACTTGTCTATAGTCATATAATCGTCCAACCATCTTGATCAGATTATTCTCAAATTCAGTAATTCTTAGGCAATCTCCTACACGATGTAACAACCCCATCCGTTCATATGGTATATTCTAGAAGGTCCGGCCGGGGCCCCACAGTATATATCACAAAACAGGCGGTGAAGGTACAGGATGATATCAGAGTAGCGCATCACACCTATCACACAGCATTCTAGCGGACGTCTAGACTACAACTTGAACTCCTCATGAATGTCCAAAACATAAAACTCCCCATTTTATACAAAACAGGAATGTCTTATAACAAGTACAAAGAGTTGGCCTTATGACCTTACATGACTTTCAAACAGTGGCCTAAACAGATTGGCGCGCAGGCCGGCCACAATTAAAGAAAACACACAACATTTCTAAAGAGACTTCGAGGGCTAGCAATAGCAGTAGCAACAGCAGTAGGAACATCAACCTCTATGCATCCCGCTCAGCTCTCCTGCACCTGTACAGGGACAATCCACCCAACGGTGGCAAACAAAAGCAACGGTCAGCGTTCAGCTGACCAAATTATAACGACCCTACCCCTTCTCTCGGGGCAGCGGTATTCTTCCCTGCAGGCATAACAAATCACACGTATGGCAAGCTATCTCATCAAAATGTGCTTTCACGCACACAAGCCATCACAACCGTTCGCCACCAGGCCCAACGGTCCGTGCACTCAGGGCACATTCTTGGTGTTCTGGCAAAGCTCTTGCCCACCACCGTATTGGGGTCACAACCCAACGGTAAATCTCTTGAGCATTTACTCCATGGCGTACAGCCGGAGTTAGTCTTCCTACACCGGGATGGCCCGTAGCCCCCCATTGTGTCATGGCGCGCAGGCCGAAGACTCTTGCTATGCGCTCCAATAGACCGCACCTTTTGGTCTCATGTCGGACAGACATAGCGCAGGTCGGATCCTCCACCCCCCGTTGCTCAAATCGCCTTGCCTTCTCCGAGTACAGCGTACTCATGGCTATATCAAAGGCGCGGGTCGGTCTCACCAATCCTGTTCTTGGCATTCAAGCCTGGGTATTTCTCGATACCCATTTTCTTAGCACAACAGCGGGTCTTTCCTGGGCCTCCCAGTACTTCCTGTGACTCTCTTCACAGGTGGACACCGCACAAGTACAAATGTTAGGGGTCTTTCCTGGCTATCACGCCAGTACTTCCTGTTACTCGCTTCACAGGTGGACACCCTACGACATCAAGCATCACAAAGGGCCTTTCCTGGTCACAACAGTACTTCCTGTGCCTCATTCACAGGTTGGACCCAAAAACATCACATGGCTATTTTCCTGGGCCACCACCCCAGTACTTCCTGCTACTCCTTTTCGCAGGCATAACCCGTTGACTCCTTAAACTACACGTTATCACGGAGTCTTCTCCGGTTCGTATGCAACATCACCAATCCAGACCAACCTGTCCAGATGGGCTTCACACAACATGCCTATTCCGTACTCCATTTCCGGATCTATATGCTAACAAAGGGGATTTCACGCATCCACCCAAAGATTTCCAAAATCAGCTACCTCTTGGTGGGGGAAATCACAAGATATGCCAAAAAGAAGCCTTCACATGGCTAGGAAGAAAAGTCGTTACCCTTGACGACCGCTTCGGTGCCATGACCTCAAGGCTTGCTTGAAAGACTTGCAAGAGCGTTTCCTCCGCAATGCCGGCTTCGGAACTCTCGTCGGTCACCTACAGCACCGCCAGCAGCAGCCCTTCCCCTTCTTCCTCCTTCTTCCTCTCTCTTTCTCTCTCTTTACTTGAAGCAAGATAAAGGTTAAGGAAAAATGAGAATAAGTTCTCAGTTTCAGCCTTTAGGGAAAAGAGGAAAGAAGCTTCAGCCCTTGGATCCTAGCTGAAGAAATGGACGGCCACAAAACTGCCAGAAATGCTAAATTTGACCTGACACGGCCTGTGACACGGCCGTGTCCCAGGCCGTGTGCCTCAATCGGTGGTCAACCGACCTATCCAAACCAATGACACGTCCATGGAACACGCCCATGTCCGGGGCCGTGTCACCAACACGCCTTCAGACACGCCCGTGTCTGTGGCCGTGTGCCTGGGCGAAAAAAAATCCCAAAACATCCCGAGACTTCACACGGCCTGTGACACGCCCGTGTCCCAGGCCGTGTGCCCAGACACGGCACAAAGACACACCCTGTCGAAATGCTTCGTCGGGCTGAGTTCGTCGACCCGATTTGACACGCCCTGTGACACGCCCGTGTCACAGGCCGTGTTCCACCTCTCGACACTCAACACTCGACACTCGACACTCACGTCTCAACACTCGACGATCGTCCAGCAAAAGGCGTCGAGCACACGACACGGCCTTGGACACGCCCGTGTCCTGGGCCGTGTGCCCCCTCTCGGCACATCGTCGAGCGAAAAATCTTCGACACCAAGACCGATCGTCGACACCACCTCGACACGCCCTGAGACACGCCCGTGTCGCAGGCCGTGTCCTCTGACACGCCCTGGGACACGCCCGTGTCCCAGGCCGTGTCACCCAAAAATTCCTGTTTCAGAAATGCGGACTGTTACAATCCTCCCCTCCTATAAGAAATTTCGTCCTCGAAATTCAGACACTGGAAGGCAACAGTAACCAACAAGAAATATGTTACAACATACAAAATTTTATGTTACAACAACCTCTCGAGAGATTACAAAAATAGCTCAGGGAACTCTTCTCGCATGGTTTGCTCTCGCTCCCATGACAGTTCTTCACGGCCGTAGTTGTCCCATCGGACTTTCACCATGGTGACCGTCTTGTTCCTCAACTGTTTCTCGGCTCGATCTTCGATCTGAATGGGTCTAACTCTCGTTGTTAGCCCATATTCTACCGGCACACGATCATCCGCGATCACTTGAGCTAGATCTTTCACGGCCTTCCGAAGCACCGAGATGTGAAATACATCATATAATCCACCCAAGTCTGCCGACAGAGCTAGTCGATAAGCCGCTTTGCCAACTCGCTTAACCACTTCAAAAGGACCCAAATATCTTGGACTCAACTTTTTCAATCGGCGAATCCTGGAGACACCTTTGAATGGTTTGATCTTCAAGTAAACCCAATCGCCAACCGCAAATTCCACGTTCCGGTGCTTGGCGTTGTAGTACTTCGCTTGTCGATCTTGAGCAATAAGCAATCTCTCTCGAATAGTCCGGATGGTTGAGTTTGCTTCATCAACCTCATTTAGTTTAAAAACCCGAGCTTCGCCCGCTTCTACCCAAGCTAAGGGAGTACGACACTTCCTTCCATATAGAGCTTCATATGGTGTCATCCCAATGCTCGCCTGGTAGTTGTTATTATATGCAAACTCTACCATATAGAGATGATCTTCCCATCTCTTTTCGAAGTCAAGGGCGCACATTCGGAGCATGTCCTCCATTGTTCTGTTGGTACGTTCAGTTTGGCCATCTGTTTGGGGATGAAAGGCCGTACTGAAAGTCAACTTCGTACCCAACAGTCGGTGAACTAGCCTCCAATCATTTGACGTAAATCGCCCATCCCGATCACTTACGATGCTCCGAGGAACACCGTGAAGCCGTACAATCTGGTCAACATATAACTTTGCCAGACTTTCAACTGAATCATCCCGCCTGTTCGGGAGAAAATGTGCTACTTTCGTTAGCCGATCCACAATTACCCAAATGGAATCATTTCCTCGCTGCTATCTTGGCAACCCATGCACAAAATCCATGGAAATATCAACAAATTTCCATTCTGGGATCGACAGTGACTTCAAATAACCGCCCGGCTTTTGGCATTCCGCCTTCACCATCGCACATGTTTGGCATTTAGAGACATAAAGGGCAACATCTTTCTTGAGCCCTGGCCACCAGAATAGCTTCTTCATATCGTTGAACATCTTCGTGCTCCCGGGGTGAATGGAATATTTTGTATAATGCGCTTCATACATCAGTTCTTCCCTCAATTTTCCCACATTCGGGACGCATAAACGGCCTTCTTTCCGCAAAAGACCGTCAATCCAGGTGAATTTGCTCTCTGGCCCTTCATTCACATAGCGTAAGAGATCTTCATCCAATTCCGTTGCCCGTCGAACTCGGTCTGCAAGGTCACATTGCAGCTCAGTCCAGCTCAAACATGTAGTGACAGTGGAATTCTTATCAACACAATAAATCTCCAACGCCTCCAGCTCCTGGATCAGACGTTCATCATGCCTTTGTAACCAATTTGCTCTAGCCGAAACCCGCCGACTCAACGCATCCGCGACAACATTCCCCTTCCCGGGCGTATAGTGAATCTTGAAAGTGTAGTCCCCAAGGAACTCCAACCACCTTCGTTGTCGCATGTTCAAGTCTTTCTGCTCCAAAAGATACTTTAGGCTTTTATGATCGGTATAGATCTCCACCTTCACGCCATAAAGGTAGTGTCGCCACAACTTGAGTGCAAAAAATCACCGCCGCTAGTTCTAAATCATGGACGGGATAATTTCGCTCGTGCACCTTCAGCTGGCGTGAGGCATAAGCAATAACGTTTCCATTCTGCAGAAGAACGCAGCCTAAGCCGCTCCCTGAGGCATCAGTATAAATCACAAATCTGTCGGTTCCACGCGGCGAAGACAACACCGGCGCCGTGGTCAACCGAACCTTCAGCTCTTCAAAAGCTCGTGCGCACTTTGGCGTCCAAATGAATTTCTGATCTTTTCGCGTCAATGTGGTTAGCGGCAAAGCAATCCGCGAGAAATTTTCCACAAATCTTCTATAGTAGCCCGCAAGTCCAAGGAAACTCCTGACCTCGGCCACGGAAGACAACATTGGCCACTCCTGTATGGCCCTTATCTTCGCTGGATCCACTGCAATGCCCGCTCCACTCACCACATTGCCCAAAAATGCCACTGACGATAGCCAAAATTCGCACTTCGAGAACCTGGCATATAGCTGATTTTGCCTCAACGTGTCAACACCAACCGCAAGTGAATCTCATGTTCAGCTTTGGACTTCGAGTACACCAGGATGTCATCAATGAACACAATCACAAACAGATCCAGGTACTCACGAAAAATACGGTGCATCAGATCCATAAACACTGAGGGCGCATTGCACAATCCAAATGGCATGACGGTGAACTCATAGTGCCCATAACGCATTCCAAATGCGGTTTTGGGAATGTCACCTTCCCGAATTCTTAACTGGTAATAACCAGACTTTAGGTCCAACTTCGAATAGACGGTCGAGCCCACCAGCTGATCGAATAACTCATCAATCCGGGGTATCAGATACTTATTCTTCTCGGTCAGCTTATTCAGTTCACGGTAATCGATACACAACCGCAACCCACCATCTTTCTTCTTTACAAAAAGCACAGGCGCGCTCCAAGGTGACATACTTGGGCGTATATAACCTTGCTCCAGCATTTCTTGTAGTTGAACCTTCAACTCAGCCATCTCTTTTGGTGCAACGCGATATGGCGAGCGGGCCACAGGTTTCGCACCTGGCACCAACTCAATTGTGAAGTCAATCTCCCGCTGGGGTGGTAGCCCAGGGAGATCCATGGGAAACACATCTGTAAATTCTGCCACAATCAGAACCTCGCACAAACTGGCCTTAGGCTCAACAGCCTGAATTAGTGCAAAGTAACACTCTGCACCCTTCCGAACAGCCTTGACTACCTGGAGTGCAGACATCAACGTCCCGCCTACTCCTCGCATACCCGCGAACTTTGTCTCCTGTTCGGTATTCTGGCCCAACGTGATTTCTTTGAACTGGCAATCAATCATAGCATGCTGCTCCGCAAGCCAATCCATCCCAAAAATCACATCGAATTCCGATATTGGCAAAACAAATGCAGTCAAACGAAACTCCTGACTTCCCAATTGAACCGCTACATCGCAAGCTTGATCCGCAAGCATCCAACAGCCATTTGGCAACACCAATCTGCCGCTATCTGTCTTTGCCCGAATGAGTATCCCAAGCCGCGTAATAAACTCACGAGACAGAAAAGAATGCGATGCACCCGTATCAAACAGTGCTCGCGCCAGTGTGTCCTGAATCAACACAAAGCCTATGACAAACATGTCACACACACAAACCGCAAACATAGGGGTCCTAAGCAAAGCATACAAATAAGAACATATACAAAACTAAACTCATACCTGTGACCACGTCACTCTGCTTGATGGCCTCTTGCAGGCCAAGATTGTAGACCCGAGGTTGCGCCTGCGAGGCAGAGGAATCCACCACCGCCTTTCCTTTTTCCGCATAAGATGCTCCCGCCTTCTTTTCACTCTTTGGCGGCATCTGACAATCTCGCGCAATTTGTCCCATTCGGCCACAATTGAAGCAGATACGAGTATCTGGCTTGGAGGTAGCCCCTGACGTTGCTCCCGTTGCAACTGATGAAGGAGCTTGTCCACTAGGCTTGGACTTCTTGCCTCATCTCTTCTTATAAAATGGTTTTCCCGATCGGGGCGCCTTCCACTCCGGTTGCGTCACAGCCAAAGCTCTCTTCCCTTGCACCCTTTTCATATCCTTTTCCAATGCGCTCGCAGTGTCCACCAACGCTTGAAAACCTTGGTTCACCGAACTTGACACAAGGAACCTCAGCTCGTCCCTCAGTCCTTCATAGAACCGATTGGTCTTCCTCTGTTCATCAGCAAATATAGAACCAGCATACCGCCCCAAGCGAGTAAATTCATGCAGGTATGCGTCAACACTGCCATCACCTTGTGTTAACCTTTGGAATTCATTTTCCATGGCTATCCGCTGAGCCGCAGGAAGGTGCTTTGCTAGGAAGAGTCTGGAGAATTATTCCATGGATACTTGGGTTAAAGGACGACCCGCCAAGTGATGCAACTCCATCTCATCCCACCATAATCGAGCTTCTCCTTCAAGCAAGAAGGTAACTAAAGTCACTTTCTGATGCTCCGCCGTTCCAATCGCCGTCATCACTCGCTTGACGCGCGATAACCAATCCTCAGCCTGCGTCGGAGTTCACGCTCCCGAAAACGTAGGCGGATGGAAACTCATAAACCGCGTTAGCTGCTTCTCAGCCGCTCGAGGAGCCACATCCACGACAGGTTCAGGCCTTGCCGCCACCTGTTCTGGCCTCCCAGCCGCTTGCTCCTGCCTAAGGGGCTGGCCTTGGATCATGGTAAATAAAGGCTCCGCAACTAAACGCACATGTTCCGCAGACGGTGGAGGTGTAGGCACCGCGGCTGGTGCCGTACTTTCATCAGAATGCTGGGACTCAGACGGCCCAGCTCCACTTCGTGTCACCTAAAGGTGGACAAGACACACATATTAACGGTCGTACCCAAGCAAACAACACAAAATAAGAACACGCAGGTTCCTCAAACACACAAATGTGCATTCCTATCATGGACATTCAGGAGTTCATTCGTAGACGTTGGTTTGCACAAACACGTGCTCGCCACCCCACAAAAGAAGGCGACCACGACTTCGAGAGGGAAAGACCAAGACAACCGATACCAAAAATGTAACAACCCCATCCGTTCATATGGTATATTCTAGAAGGTCCGACCGGGGCCCCACAGTATATATCACAAAACAGGCGGTGAAGGTACATGATGATATCAGAGTAGCGCATCGCACCTATCACACAACATTCTAGCGGACGTCTAGACTACAACTTGAACTCCTCATGAATGTTCAAAACATAAAACTCCACATTTTATACAAAACAGGAATGTCTTACAACAAGTACAAAGAGTTGGCCTTATGGCCTTACATGGCTTTCAAACAGTGGCCTAAACAAATTGGCGCGCAGGCTGGCCACAATTAAAGAAAACACACAACATTTCTAAAGAGCCTTCGAGGGCTAGCAACAGCAGTAGTAACATCAACCTCTATGCGTCCCGCTCGGCTCTCCTGCACCTGTACAGGGACAATCCACCCAACAGTGGCAAACAAAAGCAACGGTCAGCGTTCAGCTGACCAAATTATAACGACCCTAGCCCTTCTCTCGGGGCAGCGGTATTCTTCCCTGCAGGCATAACAAATCACACGTATGGCAAGCTATCTCATCAAAATGTGCTTTCACGCACACAATCCATCACAACTATTCGCCACCCGGCCCAACGGTCCATGCACTCAGGGCACATTCTTGGTGTTCTAGTAAAGCTCTTGCCCACCACCGTATTGGGGTCACAACCCAACGGTAAATCTCTTGAGCATTTACTCCATGACGTGCTGCCGGAGTTAGTCTTCCTACACTGGGATGGCCCGTAGCCCCCATTGTGTCATGGCGCGCAGGCCGAAGACTCTTGTTATGCGCTCCAGCAGACCGCACCTTTTGGTCTCATGTCGGACGGACATAGCGCAGGTCGGATCCTCCACCCCCCGTTGCTCAAATCGCCTTGCCTTCTCCGAGTACATCGTACTCATGGCTATATCAAAGGCGCGGGTCGGTCTCACCAATCCTGTTCTTGGCATTCAAGCCTGGGTATTTCTTGATATCCATTTCCTTAGCACAACAGCGGGTCTTTCTTGGGCCTCCCAGTACTTCATGTGACTCTCTTCACAGGTGGACACCGCACAAGTACAAATGTCAGGGGTCTTTCCTGGCTATCACGCCAGTACTTCCTGTTACTCGCTTCACAGGTGGACACCCTAGGACATCAAACATCACAAAGGGCCTTTCCTGGTCACACCAGTACTTCCTGTGCCTCATTCACAGGTTGGACCCAAAAACATCACATGGCTATTTTCCTGGGCTACCACCCCAGTACTTCCTGCTACTCCTTTTCGCAGGCATAACCCGTTGACTCCTTAAACTACACGTTATCACGGAGTCTTCTCCGGTTCGTATGCAACATCACCAATCCAGACCAAACTGTCCAGATGGGCTTCACACAGCACGCCTATTCCGTACTCCATTTCCGGATCTATATGCTAACAAAGGGGATTTCACGCATCCACCCAAAGATTTCCAAAATCAGCTACCTCTTGGTGGGGGAAATCACAAGATATGCCAAAAAGAAGCCTTCACATGGCTAGGAAGAAAAGTCGTTACCCTTGACGACCGCTTCGGTGCCATGACCTCAAAGCTTGCTTGAAAGACTTGCAAGAGCGTTTCCTCCGCAACGCCGGCTTCGGAACTCTCGTCGGTCACCTACAGCACCGCCAGCAGCAGCCCTTCCCCTTCTTCCTCCTTCTTCCTCTCTCTTTCTCTCTCTTTACTTGAAGCAAGATAAAGGCTAAGGAAAAAATGAGAATAAGTTCTCAGTTTCGGCCTTTAGGGAAAAGAGGAAAGAAGCTTCAGCCCTTGGATCCTAGCTGAAGAAATGGACGGACACAAAACTGCCAGAAATGCTAAATTTGACCTAACACAGCCTGTGACACGGCCGTGTCCCAGGCCGTGTGCCTCAAGCGGTGGTCAACCGACCTATCCAAACCAGTGACACGCCCATGGAACACGCCCGTGTCCAGGGCCGTGTCACCAACACGCCTTCAGACACGCCCGTGTCTGTGGCCGTGTGCCTGGGCGAAAAAAAATCCCAAAACATCCCGAGACTTCACACGGCCTGTGACACTCCCGTGTCCCAGGCCGTGTGCCCAGACACGGCACAAAGACACGCCCTGTCGAAATGCTTCGTCGGGCTAAGTTCGTCGACCCGATTTGACACGCCCTGTGACACGCCCGTGTCACAGGCCGTGTTCCACCTCTCGACACTCAACACTCGACACTCGACACTCACGTCTCGACACTCGACGATCGTCGAGCAAAAGGCGTCGAGCACACGACACGGCCTTGGACACGCCCGTGTCATGGGCCGTGTGCCCCCTCTCGGCACATCGTCGAGCGAAAAATCGTCGACACCAAGACCGATCGTCGACACCACCTCGACACGCCCTGCGACACGCCCGTGTCGCAGGCCGTGTCCTCTGACACGCCCTGGGACACGCCCGTGTCCCAGGCCGTGTCACCCAAAAATTCATGTTTCAGAAATGCGGACTGTTACACACGATCTGGCCGAATCCTATCCTACTCCCAAAGACTACGAGGGCAGAACAGTACGGAAAATATACAAGGAAAAGAAAGCTTGGTAAGGGGAAGAAGTCAACACTTGCCTCAAATCGCCGAATCCGGCCACGTAAACGTTCCTCTAGGATCTGACCGCAAGAACACCTAAGCAACATTTCCAGAAATTTTTCGAAACAAAAGAGGGTCAAAACCACAACTTAAACCTCTAAAAATCCACAAAACAGGAAAAAACTTCCGGTTGAAATGTAGATCTAGGTGAGAGTTATCCGGATCTACTCTCTGATGACGATTTCGTACACCAGAGCTCCTTCAATCGACGGCTGAAGGCACTACAAGGACGCCACTTTCTTTCTTACGCAAACAGACTGACTGTTTTCAAGTAGAAGACGATGAATATGGTTTGTCTATTTACAAGACTATTTATAATTAAAAATATAAATATTATATAATAGTTCCTTATTAAATAATGGTCCAAACGACCCAAATTCCCGTCAACACGGATTTCTACGAAAACCACACCGTAACTAAATACCGATGCTACGAACCCAACGACGCAGTCGAAATTAAGATTCGACGAACCAAACTCGGGCAAACACCTTCCGAGGCCAAAACACAAGCATTCTCAAAGAGGCTCCACCGAGTCACCAAAACAGACCCGGCTCACTAAGGAATCTTGCAAACAGGCTAAACCCAACCGCACACAAAAAAACTAAGAGTTAAAACCACGCTCTAACAACGGCATATGCCGGAAACACGTCAATGTAACGTCCTGACGTCATAAACACGTCATATAACGAGTTAAAGCAAATATCGAAAAATTGTGGGCGTTACACATACTTCTCTGTCTGACATATCTACAAGAATAAACTCATACTTCTTTGTGTGAAATACCTATAAAGAGGTAAATCATGTCTATTAATTGTATACAAGATTGTTGTTTGAGAGTTTTCCTTTATGCAAAGATATAATCATTCCTAAAAGCAAAGACACTTGAGACTTTGAAAACAGATGACTAATAAGATTTTTTAAAGCTACACAGCTGAACCTCTGC